>APFE030783680.1:10467-20716 GCA_000404065.3 Pinus taeda
TCAGCTTCTAACCTCCCCAGCAACTGACCCAATGCCTTAATTTATAGTGCAATGGAGGGAAGTTACTAGGTCCTCCTTCAAAGGGATAAAGCCCTCCATCAAAGGGATAGCTCCTCCTATCAAGGGATTAGCTCCTTCTCTTTTGGGATGCATGAACCACTTTGGAGCGAACAATCCACGTCAAAATCCCTCTAGAAACATCTAGAATTAACCCAAAAGTGAGTTTTTTAGGATAAACTTGCGCCTTTTTTACTTTTACAGGGGTATGCACCCACCCCTTTATAGATAGAGCATGCAGGTACGCAAGTAATATGAACAAAGGATGCAGGTCCGCAGGTAAAAGTAGGAGAAAGTGCGGAACCAGAGTAATATTGATTTTCAATGTCTTTCTCTCATTTGCAAAGCTTGACATGAATAGCCAAGGTCTGAGACTTGCTTAGGAGGCTAGTATAAGTGATGATAGACCCATACTGACTGCAAATAATCATGATGACAATATTTTTGTGTAACAGTTCCGCATTGATGAAGGAATAGTCATTAGAGTGTTTCGTACTCATAAAGCTCCTCACGCTCTTCCCAAGTTCATCACGGAGAGGACGATTCTGTGAGAGGTCTGTTACCAAATGACACAGGGTTTCTCAAAGATATTGAACAGAGGCAAGAAGAAACCATGGCCACCTTTTCCTCTCACTATTGTGGCATACATGGTAGAAAACTTCAAACAGGTATAAGTAGAAGCCGAAGATTTGAATGGGAGCCATTTCATGACCCTGAGTTACCGAACATATGACCCCGAGAAAGTCGTGGTTGCCCATTGCATGAAGGCGAAATTTAGTTGGTCTTATTCCCACACCAAGAAGGACATCGAGGCTGGGATTAGGAATTGGTATAACTCCACGAGGGCACTCAACCCAAGTGAACAATAGGCCATATAGGACGAGCTCCTCAACGATCCCTAGGAGGACGTAAGCTTGAGAGAAAGAGTTTCAACTGTGAAGAAACAATGACCCGAAACACCAAAGGAATCGGGGAAACGCAAAGGAAAATAGGTTGAAGACACCGTAAGTGATAGTGAGGAAGAGGAAGTTACGCTCGTACAAAGAAATGCCAAATTGGCAGGGAAGAAGTGAGAGCTCAAGAGGAAAATAGAACAGAAAAGAAAACAATCTCAGGACTCTGGCAACCAAATCCAGAATGAGAAAAGGAGAAAACAAGAAGAGAAGAAAAGGTAGCAGGAGGAAGAAAAGAAAGCACAAGACACGATAGAGAGAAAAAAGCAAGAAGAAGTTGAAAAGAAAAAACAAGCAGAGGAAGTTGAGAGGAGAAAACAACAGGAGAAAAAAATATTAGAATAAGATCCAAAGAACATGGAGGAGGAACTAGAGAGGCAACATGCATTAGCAGAGGGAGAAAAGAGGCAATGGGAAGAAGAGCTTAGGATGGAAAAGGAAAAGGAAACCAAGAAAATTGAACAAGGGGAGACAAGCAAAGCAGTCGACTTCAGCACAACACAGGGTGAGCTTCCTGCCTTAGATGTACCTCTCACTACTCCCCTCATTGGTGGATAGTTTCCCCTCCAGGAGCTGGGCATCTCAGAAAATCAAGATGAAGAGGTCTTAGATCTTACTAAAATCACATTTGATGAAATAAACCTCAAAATAGAGGAAGAAATATTGCAGCATGGACCCAGCTGACCCGTTGTCAATAAATACGACAACGGATATCATGCCCAATATCACGACAAATCCTCAAATGATCGCCTCTGCCGGAACAGATTATGTGGCTACCATAGAACACAATGTAGGTCGAATGAGTAAACAAATTATAGACTTGCAAAATAGGTTGTACGCATCCAGGCAAAGGGCCACCGTGGTGGAACAAGAGAAGAAAAGGATGGAGGAATTCCAAGCACTAATCGCATCAGAAACAAAGATCTTGAGGGAGACCATGGCAGTAGTTTATAAGGAAATGACAGAACTTCACCACATTATATCACCCATCGTGTCCATTCAAACGAGAGGGTCGTCATGCCCAAAGAAGCTATGATGCTTTGGATAGAATACACGAATGGTCTGAAAATTACCCAGAAGCTCCAGTAGTGGTCCCTAGGAAAGATTGGATCACTATGCAAAATACTAGGGTTGAACTTTGTATCAAGATTCAGTCCAAAGATAAATTAGCTAAATATGCGGAGAGGGTTCTAGCCTCCTACAGACAGTTTTTCAGCAGCTTGGAATCAGTCATCCAACTACATGGGGTCCCCTCTATAGGGGTGGTTGGACAGGTAAGAAATTAGGAGATCAACTATCAAGTACAGGCATTTGTAGAGACATATAGACAAGTAGCCTATATGGGAGATATGTCGATCACGCAAGAAAATATAAAGCGTTACGTAGTAGAACCAGTGAGGCTCTACACCAAGCTAGGGACCTTGAATAATCATGTGCATGCCAAATGGAACATCCTCATCCCAGATGCACTTGAGTGCTTACACTGACATGATGAAGACCAACCACAGATATCTCCTATTACAGCAAAATACAAAAAATGGTGCACTTATATGACAAAACAGCTCGTGCCCAACATTCCGGAACTTGCCATTAGTAGATTAGTCAATTAGATTGATAGCCATTTTTTTGACATTGTGTATTATAGTAGCACAAAATTCCCTGTGAATGTGAAAGGTCATGTAGAATGCTAAGAGTCATATGGTATATGAAAGGTCATGAGGTAGTCCAAGAGTCAAGGGTAGACCAATGGTTACTTTTATCCTATAAATATAACCTCATGCCTCATTTGTAGGGGATTTTTGCTGAGGACTATTTTGGAGATACATATATATATATATATTACTTGAGAGAATTTATGTCCTTATAATTAATACAAGGGTTGGTTGTATGTCTTCACTATTGGATTCTTCAAATTTCTATGTTCTTGTGCCATGAGTATTTTCTTCACTTGATGGATCGAAGGTTCCTTAAAGCTATTTGATGTGCGGTCTCCTCACATGTTGTTTCATACTTCAAATCTAGATTTGCTACGTATGAATGGTATTTGGCTAACTCTATACTCATGCTGGTGAAATATTTCTTGTGGTATTAGTATAATTTGTCTTGACTGCACATTTATGTACGCTTATAAATGGTTGATTTTTGTGAACTGATTTGCAATCGTTAAGCATTATTTATCTAGTATACATAAGTCTTATCTAAAGTCCTGCTAACAGTAACTTTATATAAGGTTGTGTTGCTTACATTTTGGCTATTCATGGTGTATGTGGTACAAGATATTTGTCAATTACACTCCTATGTTTGTTAAATTTCATACATTCGATTAAGTTCATATCCCACCTCTGTCCGGAGCTAACTGTACAAAACTAAATGGCAGTTAGGCCTACATACCAGAAGTGATCCCTAGCACACATGGTGTAGGCTCTAGTTGGGAACCTACACCAGGGAGACCCCCTTGATTGTTGGCGTAAAATTCCAACCCATCAACAGATTTGGCACTAGAATGAGGGCCATGGCAAGCACTAAAATCCTTCCTCATGCAGAGACTTCCCATCAAGGAAGTAACCAACCTTGGCCCCCCACGACCCTTAAGATACCATACAATCCCCCTTTCGGGCCACCCTTCACAAAAACACTCCGAGAAGAATCCCATATTCCCCTCCTTGAAGATGCCCCAGGAGGAGAGGAACTCCCTATGTACGAAGTCACTAATGAACAACTCAGGGCTCTGCACCCTATCAACAAACAATTCACTAGGGCTCTAAGATGCATTCCCACCACTAAATCCCTAGCCAATTCTCACACCTCCAACCTTCAACATACGCGTCAAGGCGTCCTAGTTAACTCTATATCATGGTTAATTAGGCTAGCCCTAGATGAATACATGGATGCTGTTGAGAGATTATCTATCAAAGGATTAGAAAGCCAGCCTGAAGATGAAGAAGGTGAGCATAAGAATACCTTTATTGGAGAAAATAACTGGATACATTGAGAGGAAATACAAGGGAACAACTGACGAATCACTGAGGAAACCCCCGTTAACAATCAACCTCTCACTGGGGACACTCATGGGATCTTGGGATAAGGAGCCAGGGACTAACTTAGAGACTGTATAAACTTCTATAACAATCAGCATTTCCTGAGAAATATGAGAAACACCCAGAACGTGAGAAACACTAGAGTTCTCGGACACCTTAGAGTGCCTCGAAGAGAAGGTAGGAACCCCCCTTGCACTAGTAGGGGGTTAGGCATAGATAGTGAATCAAAAGGTAATGAATGTCGCCTCGTTTTCAACCCTAGAGCGAACCGCTGTCCCCTGCCACTATCCTAGATGGCTCAATCCCCTTTAAACCTTAGAGGCCTACTTCATGATATGCCTTGCCATTATGAGAAATACCTCCCAAAGTTCAACCCGAAGAAAGGGACGTTCGCCAATGACCACATTAGCAATTACTACTTGTCTTTGCAAATGATGAGGTCTATTTCGACGACGTAGCATGTCACTTATTCCCACACACCCTTGAAAATAAAGTGGCCACTTGGTATCGAGCATTGCCTATCACCTCCATCCGAATGTGGGATGAGTTCTAGAAATCCTTTCTGGAAAAATTCTTAGAAGATAAGACACCTTCCATGCTCCTCATCGAGTTCAACATGCTGAAATGCCATAAGAAGGAGAAGGTGAAAGATTTCAATCAACGTGTCACCACCATTCTGAACAAATTCCCCATGGATGTAGCCCTCGATGATTCTATCGTGATTGATTATTACACAAGGGCCCTGCCATGGGACATTGCTGTGTTCATTAAACGCGAAGAAAAACTCACTGTGGTAGAGAATTTTGTCGCTGCGCTCAAGGTTGAAAAGGATCTTCTTTCTATTGATGCCTTGGAACATGAGTCATGAGAAGATGCAAAGTCCTCCAGTAAGAAAAACCAGGCCTCCTCAAGTAAAATGATGGATAAGGATAAAGACTCTTTTGATTTCAAGGGACTTACCAAATCTCCAAAGCAACTAACTAAAGAAGTATCTGAGCTAAAGCAAAGAACCAGTGATACTTTGGGAGGGGCCAAGCCTACTAAGCCCTTTCTCCAGAAGGCCAATAATCTTCCCCCTAAAGTCTCACAAAATCCCAGCTCAACCTTCAACGTGGAAGAGTTAGGCAAAGATAACTTCATCACTTTCCATCAGGCCTTGCACTCTGAAAAATCATGCCCATAATGACTCCATAACATGACCGTCGTTGTTACCCAATTGTTAGAAGACCAGGCTATTGGGGAAGCAGAAGAGGAAACTGTCAATTCGGGAAAAGATGATCCTCCCCTTGGTGACGATTCTCTGTCTGTTATGTTAACTTTCGAGGTCATCCGTGTAGAAGACGTGTGCACCACACACGAAGCCTTCATCGAGATGCTCTCCCAAAACCTCCCAAAAGTTACAATCTCAGGAGTAAAGGTGTTGTAGTAGACCCTGCCTTGGAAGATAAGAAAAGGGTTTTGTTGTGTAGGATCTTACCCCTGACCGATACTAGCCAACCGTCCTCCTCCTCCCCTAGAGGAACGGATGATCTATGCCCAAACAAATCGGCAACCAGCACGAAAAGAGACTCTTCCACACCTGGGAATGCTTCCAAAGGGGTTACTACTAAAACCACCGCGGCAGCACTACGCATAATGCGAGAATCTTCATCCATGGATTTAGATTACATTATCAAAAAATATTTGAAGAAAACGCAAGCTAATATCTCATTATACAAGTTGTGCAATTGACTGCTCAACATGAGCTAATAGTCAAAGCCTTCGCCTTTTCTCCTACCCCTGTTAAGCCCTCCACGTCAAACAAGGGAAACTCTACAAGCCGATCCCCAGCTGTGGTCGACCTCCAAGCTATAGTGAATGCCGCAAACACCAACTCGAGAGGCTCAACTCCCCCATTTCTCTTAACCTTTGAGATGTTTAATTTCAATGTCCACAACTGCCTCGTCAATTTCGGTGCATCAACCAATGTTATTCCTTGGTCGGTATGCAAGAAGCTGAACATTCAACTAGAAAAAACTGAGGCCAAAATTATCCAACTCGATAGGTCTCAAGTCCTTGCCATAGGAGAATTAAATAATGTCACCATTCGGTTATCTTCTGATTCCTGAGTTCACCAATGTATCAACATAATCATCATGGGCATCCTAGAAGCCTATGGTCTTCCTCTTAGCAGGGATTGGACTTGCAAGCTTTAGGTCTACTTCGCCACAGATTGGTCTTACTTGTGGCTGTCTTACAAAGGAAGGAATAACCAAATCAGCGTAAATAGTGAGCCTTGTATGAAGCATATTGTAACCAACCTTGAAGGCTCTAATGAGCCAATCAATTATGCTCAACAAGATCTGCAAGTATGCCTCCTTGAATCTTTATTCAGGTGTTATCAGCCTCAGACATCAATCGTTTCCCCAGATACCCAGGTTGAAATTCTCATGAAAACCCCGAGCCTTGATAGAAAGGCTTTTTCCTTAAACTTTCATACGTCAGGTTTACCTTCCCTTCGCATGGAGACGTGGACGTTCTATTATGGCGGATAAAAAACCCACGATGGAGCAAGAGTGGGATGTGTCCTTATAAATCCCAAAGGGGGTAGATTTTTGATCTCTTGCAGGTTAGAATTCCAATGTACCGACAATACTACGGAATATGAGGCATTGGCTCGGCCTCAAAAAGGCCATCAACCTAAAAGAAGACTACCTGAAAGTGATTGGGGATTTGGAAATCATTATGAGACAGGTACACAATACCATCTATTTTTTGTCCCCGCATCTAAAGAATTACCAGCAAGAGGTATGGCGTCTCATAAATTCTTTTAAAGCTTTCAATATCATTTCTATTCCTAGATTTAACAATGCTATTGCCAACACTTTAGCTATTGCTGCAGCTAGATTCACACCCCTTAGAGTGGTTTTTCTATTGAAATTATGTATAAGCCAGTGGTACCGAAAAACATAAATAACTTGCGTCTGTTCATTGATGACCAACAGATTTTGCAGTTCATGGCAAATGCGAAAGTATTCAAAGACAGGATTATCGACCAAGAGGAACATGAGAAATCGTTACAAGATGAATCAGATTCTCAGAAGGGAAACCCCTTACCTAAATGGGTGGTGTCATTGGAGAAATCATTTGACCTATAGAATCGTTTCACAGGTCTGTCAAATACCAAGACACATAGTTCCACTCTCTCGCATGAGAAAATCAACCTCGAAACTCAATTAGACCCCAAGTATGTTAACTTGGGAATAGGGTGAACCCCAGAGGAAACATAGGCATTCATAAACTTATTTCAAAAGTACCGCGATGTCTTTGCTTGGACTATTGATGACCTAAAGATGTATGATACTTGGATTATTTAGCATGTTATCCCTACCAAAGAGGGGGTCAAACCATTTCAGCAGAAAGTAAGGAAGGTGCATCTCGCATTGGAACCCCTCATACAGAAGGAATTAAAGAAATTGTTGGATGCTCGCATTATTTTTAAGGTCAGGCACTTGACATGGGTATCTAATCTGGTGCCAATGAGGAAAAAATCTGGAGAGATATGTCTACGCGTTGATTTCTGGAACCTCAATTGTGCGTCAGATAAAGATAACTACCTAATCCCCTCCGTGAAGAAAATCCTCCAAACCATCTCAGGAGCTAAAGTCTTCTCTCTACTGGATGGATTCTCTAGTTACAATCAGGTTTTGGTATCGGAACCAGACCAGATCAATACAACATTCCAGACAAAGTGGGGCGTATTTTCATTTCACCGTATGCCATTCAGACTCACGCTGTATGCTATTCAGATTCATCAATCTCAGGGCAAATTTCCAGAGAGCTATGGATATCACTTTCCGAGGGATAATGGGTCAGAGTGTGGTGGTATACCTAGACGACATCACTGGTTTTTCAAAGAAAAGAAGTGGCCATCTGCAACACTTGAAATAGATTTTTGAAAGATGCCGGAAATATGGGATCTCTCTCAACCCTAAGAAGAGCATATTTGTAGTTTCAAAAGGCGACCTGCTAGGCCACATCATCACCAAGAAATGAATCAATGTAGATCCCAACCGCTTGAAAGCCATAGCACATATTCCTCAACCGACCACCAAAAAAGGTATGCAATCTTTCCTTGGCAAAATTAACTTTCCTTCACAAGTTTATTTCAGAATTTGTACAAATTGTCAAACCTTTACATAACATGATAAATAAGGATACAGTTTTCAAATGGGATCGGGAAGAAAAGGAATCTTTTGATTGAGGCAGCGATCGCGAAAGCACCTTCCCTTTCCAGCCCCGATTTCAGGAAATATTTTATCTTGTACATTTTCACTTCAGATTCATCACTAGCCGCAGTCCTTACCCAAAAAGACTATGATCACGATGAATGCCCTATATCATTCATGAGTACAGGAATCTAGGGGGCAGAGCTAAACTACCTGGAAGTGAGAGCTCAAGAGCCAAAGAGAACTAGAAAGAAAATAACCTCAGGACTCCAGCAACGAGAGCCAGAATGAGAAAAGGAGAAAACAAGAAGAGGAGAAAAATCAGTAGGAGGAAGAAAATAAAGCACAAGGTGAGATAGAGAGAAAAAAGAAAGAAGAAGCTAAAAAGAAAAAACAAGCAGAGGAAGCTGAGAGGAGAAAACAAGAGGACAACAAAAGATTAGAACAAGAGTCGAAGAACATGGAGGAGGAACTAGAGGGGCAATGGGCACTAGCAGAGGGAGAAAAGATGCAGCAAGAAGAAGAGCTTAGGATGGACAAGGAAAAGGAAACTGAGAAAAGTGAATAAGGGGAGACAAGAAAATTAGTCGAATTTGGTACAGGACAAGGTGAGATTCCTCCCTCAGATGTACCTCCCACTACTCCCCTCACTGGTGGACACCTTCCCCTCCAAGAGCTGGGCATCTCAGAAGATCAAGACGAGGAGGTCTTAGATCTTACTAAAATTACATTTGATGAAATAAACCTCAAAATTATATAGGAGAGGAAGAAATATTGCAGTAGGGACCTAATTGACCCGTTGTCAGTAACTACGACAACGGATATCGTGTCCAATATCATGACAAATCCTCAAATGATTGCCTCCGCGGGAACATCTTTTGTGGCCACCATAGAACGCAACGTAGCCTAAATGAGTAAACAAATTGTAGACTTGCAAAACATGTTGTACGCATCCGAGCAAAGGGCCACCTTGGCAGAATAGGAGAAGAAAAGGATGGAGGAGGAGAATGCGACACTCCACTTATTACACACAAGTTCAGCATAATACCAAGCAGTAATCATAGAAATAGAGATCCTGAGGGAGACCATGGCAGTAGTTTATGAGGAAATGACAAAAATTCACCACACTGTATCACCCATCATGGTCATTTAAACTCACACAAAAGAGAGGATCACCATGCTCAAAGAAGCTATGACTGCTTTGGATAGAATACATGAATGGTCTGAAAAATACCTAGAAGCTCCGACAGTGGTCCCTAGGAAAGATTGGATCACTATGAAAAATACTAGGGTCCAACTTCGTATCAAAATTCAATCCAAAGATAAATTAGCCAAAGATTCGGAGAGGGTGCTAGCCTCCTATAGACAATTGTTCAGTATCTTGGAATCAGTGATCCAACTACATGGGGTCCCCTCTATAGGGGAGGTTTGACAAGTAAAAAATTAGGAGGAGATCAACAATGAAGTACATGCATTTGTAGAGACATATAGACAAGCAGCCCATACGGGAGATATGCTGATCACTAGAGAAAATATCGAGCGTTACGTAGTAGAACCAGTGAGGCTCTACACCAAGCTGGGGACCTTGAATAATCATGTGCATGCCAAACGGAACATCCTCATCTCAGATGCACTTGAGTGCTTACATTGACATGATGAAGACTAGCCACATATCTCTCCTATTGAGACAGAATACAGCCTATGGCACATTTATATGATACAATAGCTGGCGCTCAACATTGTAGAACTTGCCATCAGTAGATTAGTCAATTAGATTGATAGCCATTTTTTTGACATTGTGTACTACAGTAGCACATAATTCCCTTTGAATGTGAAAGGTCATGTAGAATGCCAAGAGTCATTTGGTAGATGAAAGGTCACGAGGTAGTCCAAGATTCAAGGGTAGACCAAGGGTCACTTTTATCCTATAAATTTAACTTCATGCCTCATTTGTAGGGGATTTTTGGTGAGGACTATTTTGGAGATATATATA
>APFE030783680.1:21160-37171 GCA_000404065.3 Pinus taeda
TATATATATATATATTATACTTGAGAGAATTGATGTCCTTCTAATTAATACAAGGGTTGGTTGTACGTCCTCACTGTTGGATTCTTCAAATTTCTATGTTCTTGTGCCATGAGTATTTTATTCACTTGATAGATTGAGTGTTACTTAAAGCTATTTGATGTGCGGTCTCCTCACATGTTGTTTCATACTTCAAGTCTGGTTTTGCTACGTATGAATGGTATTTGTCTTACTAACTCTATACTCATGCCAGTGAAGTATTTATTTTGGTATTAGTATAATCTATGTTGACTGCACAGTTATGTACTCTTATAAATGGTTGATTGTTGTGAACTGATTTGCAATCGTTAAGCATTAGTTATCTAGTATACATAAGTCTTATCTAAAGTCTTGCTAATAGTAACTTTATATAAGGTTGTGTTGTTTACATTTTGGCTATTCATGGTATATGTGGTACAGGATATTTGTCAATTACTCCCTTGTGTTTATTAAAGTTCATACATTCAATTAAGTTCATATCCCACCTCTGTCTGAAGCTAACTCTACAAAACTGAACGACCGCCAGGCCTACATACTAGAAGGGATCCCTAGCACACACGGTGTAGGCTCTAGTTGGGAACCTACACTGGGGAGATCCCCTTCACTGTTGGTGTAAAATTCCAACCCATCAACAGATATTTAAATATACAAGGATCTAAAGAGTAGGAAAAAACACTTAACCTTGCAGGATTAGAAACATAAAAGGAACTCTATATTATTTTCTTAATTGATGAATTCAACAATTCATACGACTGTCCAAATGAACATTATGCATAGAGTAAGTGCAAAAAGGAACCCCAACCTCGTATTACAAAAAAAAGAATCAGTATCCTTGTGACCTATTCCTCCATGTAGGAATTCCCAAATTGAAGGAAGTGCTTCCTTGACCATACCTACAAGGAAAATTAACAAAGAAAATATTGTTACATATTGAAAAATAGAAAGGGTAAACTATACAGAATTCAAGAAAAGAGTATCACATATATACTTTTGGAAGTACATGTTCCAATTTGAATTTAACCTATAGGAAACCCAAGACCAAATGAAGAGGAAACAAGGGGAAAAAACCCTAATTAAATAATTTCATAAATAACTACACAAGAATAAAAGTTGTGTTAGTACAACAAAAATGACAAAAAGGGTTTACATACCATGACGATAAGTGTGAAATTTCACAAGAGGAATATCTAAAAGACAATTTCCTCCAAAGAAAAATTTATGGTACAAATAAACTCATCCAATAAACTAATATAGCTTCTTTATGCATACACTTGATGCTAAAACAAAACTGTAGGGCAGTGACATACATGCCGATAAAAGTCTCTCATGGTGGTCAAGTGAAATAAAAACACATAAGCTTGGCTATTGTAGAAAATAAATAAAACTATGAAACTATCCCAATAGATCACAAATAACTAGCTACAATATGTAGGATCTGCTACGATTCACACATTCTTTTTAACATAGTTACCTCTTCAATAAGAAAAACAATTTTCGAGATACTACCTAGACATTAGGGCCAAAATTCGCTTTCAAGTACTTCACTTCCTTTTTATTGAGATGGAAATCGTTTTACAAAACCTCATCATTGATCCCTGATCCAGACAAAGTGAACTAGAGCCTCTTTGTTCCAAGATTCTGGCTATTTAACATCCCCACAATAGCAATAAGACTACTTACCACACTCATATGAAAGTGCACCAGTCTTTTGGGAAACACTCCTCTGGTTTTCGGCTGCAGGTGGAGGACATTCACAACACCATATTCAAGATCCGCCCTAATGAGAGACATTCCTAGAGTGTCGAGCCCTCCAAATTGCAGGGAATTCACAGAGGTCCCAACAAATCTAGTAGTAGATGCATTTCCTAGAATCTTTATTCCTTCTTAGACAAAGTCATCAATAGTGACATTATCAAGGTCCTTACAGATCAATCCATTGAGATATATAGTCTAGGTATTGGTGTATTTGAGGTCTGTCACACAAAAATCTTGCAAAGGATCAAAGTCTACATTTGAGAATACTGAGATCACAAGATTCACAGCAACAACCACCATAGTTGCTAGATGTCTAAGATAACAAAAACAACCACCACGGTTTCTAGATATCTAAGATTACCCATTCGGCATATGTCATCCATAGATTTGGCCTAGGATCCTTTAGTAGATAAATAATTTCAAAGGATGTACTAAGTCCTTCTGAGAAGTTTGCTAGAGCAGTGAAAGCATTGGTTCAATTAGGACTTTTTATGGATCTTGTACTACTCCATCATGCATATTAGATTATGAGTATTACTGTAATAGATAATTATGTATTATTGGGTTAAATTTACCTACCCTTCTAGCCTCCACTGTATCTTGTGGCAGTCTGGAAGAAATAAAATCATTAGGCATGAGTAATTTGGATCAACTATCATTAGACATTGTAATATATTTGATGGTTGGTATAAGGGGTTGATAAGTTAATACAAATAGTTTGTCAATATTTTGAAAATATAACAATATTACAGTGTAAAACTTGTGCCCATAGATAGGAAATTGTGTGGCTCATTTCTCTTGGTGAAGTTCATAAAACTTTCAATTAATACCAACAAGAGAGAAGTTGAATTGAACATGTACTATTGAAGAATGGAATGCAACATAATTTTTGAAATAAAAATCTAGAAACAGTAAACAATTATCTTAAGATGGCCTATCATGTGGCAATGCATGTAGAAACTTATTATCTTGACCGATAGCTATCAATGAAAGCTTATTTTAATAAATGATTAAATTATATTCATTGCATTAATTGAAATAAAATCAGCAACGAGCATGGATATGGATAAGGTTAAGCAAAGCTATAAATTTATCACATGAACCATATGGGATTGAAGACACTTTATACACTTGATATATTTATACTGACCGATATTTGGAAAATATTTGTTCTCACATTTTTTTTCTCATAATATTTTAATAATATTGAATCATTGTCTTTTCAAGCATAAATAGAAACAATCTATAAACGGTTGTTATCTAACCTGCCTACACCCATGCAAAATAGAAACAACCAATCCTATTCAACCTAGAAAAAATCTTTTCTACCTTATCACAATCTCTTGGATCATAAAACCAAATTCTACACACATCCTTGTTTGCATTTCAACAGATTAAATAAGGAATATTTACTTCATATTCAAAATCACTAAGTGGATCATCCACGAAATTACCAATGAATTGTCTGCTATGAACTCGTTTTCCTTAAGTAGTCCCTGTAGATAGGAGAAATGCTCAACCTACTTATCATTGTTCAGAAGTTTGAGAGAAAAAATGAACATTTAGCCTTCTATTGTATAGATGTAACAAGACCTTAAATTCATTTTACAGGTTACTGGTTAAATAGGGATATGAGCGTTCATCTTTGCAGGGGAGGAACAATCTAGTTGAAATAAAGATCGTATATCTATATCTATCTATCTATCTATCTATATATATATATATATAGATAACACTAGAAATAAAGCAAATGAAATAATGGATATAGTAATGAAAACAATTGTGAAATCCTAGAGACAACTAGAACATTATTAAGAGTGCTATAAACTACCATTTTAGTAACCACAATACAAATATCTGTGCAAAATGCATAAATAATGGGATTCTTGAATCAACCTACAACTCATTAAAGAAAAAAATCAAATATAGGTAGATTATAAATTGAATTTATTCAGTATGTCGTTACATGTGCTGCTGACATCAGAAAAATAAAATATTGGTGAGTCATGAGGTTGAAGTTGTGTGCATGGTTCATGATACACTAACTCTGAGAATCCTCCCACATGTGAACAGTTTAGAAAGGCTTAAGCGGTAATATTGAACTGAATTCTTGATAAGAAAATATATTTGAAGGGAGCATTTTGAATTCCTTCTAAAAAACCCGCAACATCTCTTCGAGCCTTTGCAAAAGACACATATATTAAATCCCAACACTTGACCCTGTGGGCCCACGATTTTACCATTTGTCTAACTCTTTGGGCCCACAACCCTACAACTTGTCTCTCATGCGATAACCTAAGATATCCCAAAGTGCAATATGGCTAGTCCAAAATGCAAGATGGACAACACAAAGAAGTTAAGATATAATCCAATTAACTCTATCAAATGAAAAAAATATTTTCACTTTAAAAGTTTGCTCAGCAGTCCAACTTAGTCCAGCTCATTGGTTTATTGATTTTCCTATTGGAGCTACAAATATTACATATAGAACTCTAGGAACTGTCTCTATAGCAACCAAATGGCACACATTTTCTACTTGCACCTCCTATGGAGCATCCCACATAAAATTCATCACGGTCGCCTCCAACACATGGGGACATTTCTATGAGTCCTTTAACATGCGTTGATTCTACCAGTAACTCTGAGTCATCTGAAGTTTTTTTCATGTTTCCATCCCAAGATTATTCAGTGGATTTTGACATTAGACAAGCCTTTGCTAAGTCAGTCTCAAACTCTTGTCTGTCACTTTTTTCTATTTGATTGTTTCTCTTAA
The DNA here is from genome assembly GCA_000404065.3 of Pinus taeda. NCBI lineage: Eukaryota > Viridiplantae > Streptophyta > Pinopsida > Pinales > Pinaceae > Pinus > Pinus taeda. The sequence continues at coordinate 25,725 of APFE030783680.1, forward strand.
ACATGAATGAGGATCTCCTATGTGGTCATGTTTCTGTCAATTAAAAGAACAAAGGAGTCATTGAAATGTATCAAACGTGGGTATAGATTTGAGCAGTTACCCCTCCCTCCTTTTGCTTAGGTCCTTCAAGTTTCTATGTTTCATTAGGTTTTTGCAATATAGGCTTATGAGAAAGATAAGAAAAAAATGGAGGATAAGATTATTTTTTGGAGTGTATTGTTTGTGCTACTTTCATGGAGTTTGCAAAGGAGGAACAATGCACAAGTTGTTCCTTAAGAGGCTAAAATTTTTCTAGTAATTCTCTATCCAGTACTTTGTCAAAATTCTCTCCTTTCAAAACCCTGCAAATTCTATATTTGACAATCGAAAGCTTCATAGGTGCATTTCCTGCATAGAAATTTACTAGAATTAAGCTCTCTAAGCCTGGAAAATTGTTGGGATGGGGTCCCCTGGGTCAGTTTTGGGGTTAAAATAACCCAAGTTTTGATATATTTTTTGTAACTAATGTAAAGTCTCCATGATTTGTGGATGTGGAGCTTGTAGATGATTAAGAGTCAAAGGGGTTTTAGCCTCGTATTTATTTAAAGTTTGAGTCAGTTTTGAGATCCACCTATGGTCCGTAGACCATGGGATTGTATGAAAAAGGCTATAAATAGGTGTGTCTTAGAGAGTCTAAGGCAGGTCTATGTTAGATATTGGATGTAAGAAGTCAATAGAAGAGCAGTGGTAGCACAGAGAATTGGGTCATATAGGATACGAAAGGCTCTACAACTGAGTGTGCAAAGGCTAGGTAGAGCTTGCAGCTAAGTGCGCGGACCCCTGCAGTTGAGTGGGTAGGGTAGTTTTGAGTATGTAAAGCTGAACTGAAAATCAATAAAGAAAATTACTGAAGAATTCATGTGTATATCTGTTTATCTTTGTTTACTTGTGTTTATGATATATGTTGTTGATGAATAATGTGTTTATGGAATATTGATCTAATAATGCGTGATTCTCTTGAAGAATTCTTAATAAATGTACACAATGCATGTTAAGTACTTTCGCGAAGACTGTGATGAATTTTGTTATGTTTACTAAATAACTTAAGTAGATCTGCACGAACATTAATTAAGGTTTGTTCTTTGATGTACGTAAGTGCATAAATTGACTATTAAGGGTCCCCAAAGGCTAATCGTAGACCTTCGTGAAGGTCTGAAGACTGACTTAGTAGAGTTGCAGTATCGAGCCCTAAGGGTTTATAGATCTACGTGAAGGTAGGTCTGAGGCACTAAAAGACATCACACTCATCTCTAGATGCAGAAACTTGGTTCTTGCATCCCCCCAATGCTACTTCAGGTGAGACTGCAGCCTGTTCTATGCGGGTTGTTGCCGAAAGGGCCAGTAGTGTGGATTTTTGTTGGTTTTTGCAACTAACTCTAAACGTGGGTCAAGATCCCCTAAGCCAACAAATGGTTTCGTATCCCGGACCGAGATCTGCTTGAAGGAGATGTTTGTTGTTGCATCATTAGAATCTGACCAAGAAAGAAATTGAAAAGTGGTTGGACTAGAAGATTCACAAGTTTGCGTTGCAAGAAAATAGGTATCTGTATACAGAGATACATGAAATCTTCTTCTGCACTTTTCCTGTTGAACTGTATGAGTGGTTAGTCAAATTGACAGCCAACCAAGGAAGGTGGAAGCTTGATAATCCTATAGTGTGGACACCTAAATTAGTTCGATGATTAGAAGCCTCTGAAAACCAAATCACACGGGTTGTTGATCATTGGATCGATTAGATTCTAGGAGGATTTGTCACAGAATTCATAGTTGATACCTCAGTCAGTTACAACAAAGCGGAGTGGAGATTTTTCAAAGGACCACGAGGTAAGTATTTAAGATATTTCAATACTTGGATCAAAATGTTGTTGTGTGAAAAATAGGTTATGCCATTTCCTTGATGTACGGAGCTATGCTAAGTGGAAGACACTTTAGGAACCGCAAAGGAATGGGATGGGAGTATAGTCCATTAGTTGGAACTCCTTTAAGTGACGACGAAGGGGATGAATGGACTCCGTCGTGAAGCACTGTTCAGCTAATAACTTAGGGGATTCCTAGAGTAAATCATCCGTCCACTGCACCTCCGCTTCCACCTCCATCGCATACACCTTTGCCCACACCCCCACCTCCACCACCACCACCCAATACGACGAACACCATGAAGCTGTTGATTTCAAAGGCATAGGGAGTGAAGACACAGAGCCGTTCTGGTTTGTTGTGAATGTTGTGTGGACAATGCAACAAATTACTGATGATAATATAAAGAAGGCACATCTAGTTACTACTCTATATGATCATGCATTGACTTGGTATATTAAGTATTGTTCTGATAATCCTTTAACATCGCTAGCAGATACTAAGGCTTCTTTAAACAAAGAGTTTAGTAAGCCTAAGTCTGACTTGCAGTTAATAGTTGGATTCAAGGAAATCGTGATGAGGGTTGATGAGACGCCTTGGGAATTAGATCAAATTTTGAAATGTCAAATTCGAGAAGCTAACATGCAGCTCACAGATGGTTAGCTTTGCAAATGATTTATAGCTTCACTTCTACCCCACCTGAGGATTTCTCTATTGCAACAAAAGATAGGAAGACAGGAAAAAGCTTTGGAAATTGCGATGAGGTTGCATGAAATGCCTATTTATGACATGACCTTGGGGGTAAAAAGATTCACTCTTAGTTGCAGAGCCTCTTCTTAGAATTGCAGAGCTTGAAGAATGATAAGGAGACTAAACTAGAGGTGCATGCAGAAGTTTGGTGTTTGAAGTGCAAGAGCCAGGGGCATGATAAAGACCACTATCCCGTATTCACAAACTATATTACAGGAGGGGGACCAAGTCCCTCAAGGCTAAAAGCTCCAGCAGGACCAAGTGTGGGGGTTGCGCTATGGTGTGCGATTTTTCAAGTTGTTGGAAAACATGCAACGAATAATTTCCTTTTGATTCAAAAGTTCGTCTAGACACCACAACAGTTGTTTTGTAACTTCTACAAATCATTGGGCCACGATGAGTGCCACTAACACGACTATGAGTTCATGATGGAAAGAACACCTACATACCAAATGCAAGCAAAAATTGGCCTCCAAAACAGGGTGTCATAGGAGCGTGCGAAGGATATCACGGTAGAGGAAGAGGATGAGGAGGAGGAGGGCTTGGCAGAGGCTAAGGTCAGGTTATCTGTTACAACTGCGGAACACCAGGGCACTACATGTGGGAGCGTCAAAATCATACACACCCGTCATGTCAATACTGTAGCTAGTTTGACCACACTATAGAATAATGCATGGTGCTGATAGCGTAGTGAAAGGAGCAACCTTAACAACCTACACAGAACTTAAAAATGATGAGAGCTAAGCCTCACGTGGAAGATCAAAGCATGAATATAGTGATGAGAAGCAAAATATCGACTGGTGATGATAAGGGTAAACAACCTGAATAGGATGGATGGGTACATAAGGCCCCAGAGAAGGAAGTGGGTTTTGATCTGAATCGCATAAAGGAAACATTTATGGAGGCCAAGAAAAGCTTTGCTGAGGCATCAACCTCAGGAAATCAGGACAAGATGCAAGATACTAGTGCACCTACAGAGGTTGACCCCTCTATGCTCACTATGCTTTTGGAGACCTACATAAGTGTTGTGCAATAACAAAGTTGTGGAAGTCCTGTAGGAGTTAATAAGCAAATTCACCAACAAAGAGAAGGTCCCTGATGGACACTAGGTGGTCAGAAAAATTAGCAAAAACAAGGAAAGAACAGGGCATGGGATGAGGCTCACTACATGGATAGGGGATTATGAGATGGACTAGGTCATCTTGGACTTAGGTTCGGATGCAAACGTTTTGCCATAACAAACATGGGAAAGAATGGGGAGACCTGTGCTGCAGTGGTCTCTGATTCAGCTCAGAATGGCGAACAAACAGACCATCATCTCTATGGGACGATTATACGGAGTCAAAATTGATATAGAATGTGCAAGCACAAAATCGAAAATTTTAGGGGCTAATATTTTCAGGTGGACTAATATTGCATGATTTTTCCAAAAAAAGATTCGCTAATTTCCATTTTTTATAAAAATTATTTGCTCAAATTTTACATTATAAAATTATTTTACCTTAAAAATCGTGAGAATTATATAAAGAATGTATATAAAATTATTATAAATTTGAGTAATTTTACAAATACATCAATAAACATTTTATAGTTTGCATACTAGGGACTAGTGAGATTCACCAATGTTTTTAAACTTAAAAAAAAATTCCATCCTCAAAATTTTCCCTGAAGCGCGATGGTTGACTTTGAGGTGATAGAGATTGTTGATGACAGTAATCCATACCTCGTGCTCCTGGGAATTAATGGGACCATTGACATGAATGGGATCATCAATCTAAAAAAGAGGACAATGTCGGATGAAAAGAAATTGCTTCAAGTTGTAGTATCGTTGGACTTTGCAAAAGGAGTGCGCTACACTGAACCAATCCACGATTATGAAGAAAGTGAGGATGAACTAGACCAGATCTATAGAATAATAGTGTGAGACTAGGACTGGATCAGTCTGATGATAGATGGACTAATTTCATGGGATTGGGAGAGTTCCTACACCGTTGATTCAGATGAAGAGTTGGAACATTGGTAGAATTGCTTGCATGAAGTATCCACGCCGCGATGCAATATGATGACAAAGTCACTGCATTGCGTTTTTTCATAGGTAAGGAACTTACCCTACTATGATGCTTTAACTGACATTGATAATTATTGGGATGCATTTGAGCGTTATTCCTGCACAATGGTGGGGTACGCACAAGGATAACTTTGATGGATGGTGAGATTATAGAAGAATGATGAGGTTATGGTTTGGGAACCCTAACACTAGATTGACTGAAAAATATAGTGGGAAGGATGATTTGCATGACCACTTAGAAAAATGGACTAGAGCATGGGGCACAAAACCGCAGCCGGAGTGGGTACACATATTTTGACATACTTTGGACACAATCCCCATGAACTGGTATTTGGAAACGGAGCTCCACCATGGCACTATACACTGGGATATATTGAGGGAAGAGTTCTTATTAACCTTCAGTTTTGAAGAAGACTTCGCAAGCTTCGATGAAGCTCTACAAGAGATTAAGGCAGTTATCTTTAGCCACCACAAGAACCTATGGAGTGGGTCCAATCAGATTGGAGCACCCAGTTGCACCACGCGCTGGAATGTTAGAATGTGACAACTGAAGAAGAGGATGAAGATCTAAGAAATATTAACATTCCAGAGGCAGAAGGGCATTGCAAAGTCGAGGGCCCAGAAATAGACAACTCGGACATCACTGCACCATTGAAGACAAAGCAAGTAAACATTGGTACTGAAGTAGAACCGAAGTTTGAAAAGATTGGAGATTATTGGGATGATGCTACTGTGGATAAAGTTGTTGAGTTACTCCGCGAATATCAAGATATGTTTGCTACCAAGTTTTTGGAATTGAAGGGGATAATAGGATATTTGGGCATTATGAAAATCACTCTTAAGCCAGATGCAAAGCTTGTTAAACAGAGGTTGTATCACCTTAATCATAAATACAAGGAAAAGGTTCATGAGGAGTTGGATAAGATGTTGGAGGCAGGCATTATAGAACTGGTTGAAGAATCTATTTGGGTAAGCCCGATGGTCATTTAGGAGAAGAAACATAAGGGAGAAATAAGGATTTGCATAGATATGTGGAAGCTTAACGACCCGTGTGTCCATGATCCATTCCTGATGCCATTTACCGATGAAGTATTAGACAATGTTGGAGGGAAGGAGGCTTATTCATTCACTGATGGGTTTTCTAGGTATCATCAGATCAATATTGCACCAGAGGATAGGATCAAAATGACCTTCGTGATGGAGTGGGGTTGTCTTCAATACACTATGATGTTGTTTGGGCTTAAGAATGCGCTTGCGATATTTTCTCACGTAGTCATTGTAACATTTAAGGAGTTCATTCATAAGTTCCTAGAAGTGTACTTTGATGACTAGACGATGTTTGGATTAGTAAGCATCATGTAGCAAGTCTGCACCTGATGTTGGATACATGTCCCAGATATTAGATCACACTGAATTTGAAGAAATTCCTATTTTGTGTTCCCTTTGGAATTTTGCTGGGTCACATGGTGTGGAAGCAAGGGTTGATGGTGGACCCTGCAAAGATTGTGGTGATAGTGAATCTGGAGGCCCCGAGGAGTGTTAAGCAGTTGCACACGATGCTGGGAAATATGGGATATTACAAGAAGTTCATCAAAGCTTATGCTCAAATTACTATGCCCATGGAGAAACTACTGAAGAAGGATGCAAATTTCTATTAGGATGAAGAATGTCAGCACAACTTAGATGGCTTGAAAGAAAAGATGGTCACTACACCGATATTGGTATTCCCAGATTGGAAGAAGGAATTTCACGTACATGTGGATGCCTCTTGCATTGCGTTGGGTGCAGCGTTAACACAAGCCAGTGAAGGGGAAATGGACCACCCTATAGCCTTCATGAGTATAAAATTATCGAAGGTTGAGAATAATTACTCAAATACTGAGCGCGAAGGATTGGCCATTGTGTACGCGCAGTAGAAATTCAGGAATTATGTATTACGAGAGAATTTCAAGATGTACACGGACCATTTTTCCTTGAAATACCTGGTCAATAAGTCTGTGTTGGGGGGGAAGATCTGCAGATGGTTGCTACTATTTCAGGAGTATGGCTTTCAAGTCATTGTGAAGCTAGGGAGGTTGAATGTAGGACTTGACCATTTGTGGCGAATTGAAACAGGTGAGGAACCCAATAGTATGGAGGAAGGATTTCCAAATGTGTAGCTCTTCGCAGTGTGTGTAGAAGATAATTATTTTGCAGATATTATTCACTTCTTGACTACGGGGATGGCACCGAACAGGTATACAAGTCAACAAAAGAAGGAGCTCGTAGTGCAAGCAGCAAATTTTTTAGTTATTGCGAGACATTTGTATAAGGTCGGTGCAGATGAAATATTGCGAAGATATGTGCCAGATTTTGAGAGGGATAGCATTCTCACTGAAGCTCATGGAGGGGCTATGGGAGGACATTATGCAGGAAAGGAGACTGAGCAAAAGATTTTGCGCACAGGACTATGGTGGCCAACGCTGCACAAGGATTCCAAGGCATATTGTAAGGCATGAGATGCATGCCAAAGAAAGGGTAGACCATCGTGAAGGGATGAATTGCCATTACAACCTCAAGTATCATTCCAACCATTTGAGAAATGGGTGATTGATTTCATTGGGACAATTCAACCCCTAGGGAATAAAATTGTTGCGCGCTATACATCACTGTGATGAAATATCTAACCAGATGGGAAGAAGCACAATCGGTTAAGGATTGTATAGGGGCTACAACAAAAAAGTTTTTTTTGAGTATTTCTTAACCAGATTTGGCTTCCCAAAAGTGTTGATGATCAATAAAGGTACGCACTTTCTGAACGAAACAATCATCTCATTAATAGAAAAATTCCAGGTCTACCATTTGAAGAGTACATCCTATCACCCACATGCTAATGAAACTGTTGAAGCCTTTAACAATATTTTTGAGAACGTACTGACAAAGATCTTGAACACATAGCTAAATGATTAGAACGTGCACATACTTGCAATGCTATGGGCCTATAGGACTACTTGCAAGAAGCTGACATGACATACACCATTCAGATTGGTCTATGATGTAGAAGCTGTAATTCCAATGGAGTATATTGTGCCTAGTCTATGCATAGTAGCTCTCACAGGTATGACAGATCACAAGGCCTTGGAAGAACGACTTGTGCAGCTGATGAAGATTGAAGAAGATTGATTTTTGGAAGGATTGCATCAGCAAGTATAGAAGGAACGTTAAAAAGCATGGAACGATTGCCACATCAAGCTTTGCACATTCAAGGTAAACGATCTTGTCCTATTATATGATAGTAAGTTCACTAAATTTCTGGGTGTATTTCAGATGCATTGGCTGGGGCCATATATTATCAAATAAATTATAGATGGAGGTGCAGTTTAGCTCGCGAAGCTTAATGGAGAACATTTTCTCAGAAGAGTGAATGGGAGCCAATTGAAGCTGTATGCAAAGGATCCTGTGTAATAACTATATGGTGGCAGGATAGTCTTAGTGCTCTAGGCAGTTGCAAGGGAGTGCAGGACTATAAACTACACTGCCAGGTTTGGAGGACTATGCAGCAGGCAGGCTGAGAAGAAAATAGTGAAGCTGCAACCTAGGAAGTTGCGCCATGGATGGAGGTGCACACAACACAGTAGAAAATTGAATGTTGGAGTCATTGTTCATGACTTGAAATCCAAAAGATGGTTAAGGGGAGTAGTTTGGTGGCAGTTAAGGCAAAAATCTTTGAAGATCTACCGCCAAAACAACCTTAATTGTAAGAATTTGGGGGGAATGGTTGGATTTGAAATAAAAATCCCCTATAAATTACGCGTGCTGGTCCAATAGAGAACACTCTTCACTCTCAGAATTATTATTGAGATTTGTTGTTTATCGCCTGTGAACCGATCATATTGGGAGGATTTAATCATGAACCCTGCATTTGCTAAGTTGTTTGAGTTAAATTAAAAGTTCATCCTATAAAAAATGCTTGGACCAAGCCCTACAGAAACCACGAGTACTGGTGGCAATGTTGCCTTTGAAGGAGTTGCCCTAGAATTTGTGATTATGAAAGCTCGAACTCCTATGCCTACGACGCCGAGGTCGCCTAGGCTGAAGCCAACCCCTACCAGAGAAACCCAAACAACTAAACCGAAGAAGGATAAGAAGAAAAATCTAGTACCACTACACGATTCCCCCAACAAGCATTCTGCGACACAAAAGCAAAATAAAGACAAGTAGCCAGAGAAAGTCGTGGATCTAGAGGCAGAAGAGGGCTAGGGAATGAAAGATATTGATGCTGAGTGAGTGGAACCTATATTGAAACTACCTAACTATATCCCTCTGCGAAAGGGAAAGGCAAAGGTCACAGAGGACCCCAATTCAGAGAAGTTTACAATTTCTACGCCCTTGCTGCCTGAGCAGGTTCCCTTTGAAGGTTTGCAGTTTGCGCAGATCCCATTGCTAAAAATGGAGGATTGGGACCTTGCAGATCATGATAGGATTCCACACTTAGTGATACATAAGTACATGAAGCATGTCTACTACATGGAGTCAGGTGTTACCGCATTAGAGATGGTGGAATGGGTCCGCGGTGTGGAGAACTCGGGGTTACTTAACCTGCTGTGGGTGCCCCATTAGCACTGCACCCCTATTAACACAATTTTTGTGCGCAACTGCTTACATAGGTGCACGATGGGTGTTTATGTCTTGGAGGGCCTATCCCCATCACTGACATGTTAATTCACAGAATCACACACCTGCCATACGAAGGAGTGAATCAGCCAAGGAGTTTAGCAGAAAGACAGGGGAAAAGGACCTTGCAGAGAGAATGAAGAAAGATTTTGACGTCGTGAAGAAGTCGTGAGGGTATTCAATTATGTTGATATCAGACCCTGTAGTTCAAATAACCAAAAAAATCTTAGCAGGGAAGGTGATGAGGAAATGTCATGCGGATGAAGTTTCAACACCTATAGTTTCCACGACTACCTAGTGTGCAAAGGGCGTACAATTAAACTAGTCTATGTATCTCTGTCAGGAGTTCTTGGCAAATTGTCGTGAATCCCAGGACAAATCCAAGCTATTTCACTACGCTTGGTTGCTACTATCCATTGTACTGGTCGTGTGGGAATTTCCGCAGGATAGCCAGTTTCCTTCGCTTAAGGATTGCCGGAGGCAGTGCAATTCGCTTCCTTATGGGCTACAAAGGACCCCATGTGGATCACAGAGACAAAAATATTTTTGGTCCTTATGGAAGCAAGTCTTCGCATGGCCATTAACTAGTGTCCAAGGTTTTCCCCAACCTTGAACATGCAACTATCAGCCTACGTAGCACTCAAGGCTGACTTCCACAGGTTATACATTCAAGCATGGAAGGATCCCTAGCAGAAATGACATGACATTCCATATTTGGTGATAGAGACAAATGTGCAAGAGGTGATAGCGAGGTGGCCTGCAATGGCACACCCCCTCAGACTTAGATGTTGGAACAAGTAAGGGTGGGGAAGTTTTACAGTGCAGAAGAGAAAGGAGGCAGCTAAGCAAGTTGCACGCACACTCGTCAAGTGGAGCAAGAGCGTGCAACTAAGAAACAGGTAGAGAAGGAGCAGCGTGAGTCACAACAAAATGACAAGTCACCTTCACCAAAAATGGAGGAGGAGGAACTTTCAGGGAAGGGTGAAGAAGGAGATGAGGGGCAAAGAACCCCATTTATTCTGAAGAGACACAACAAGGAACAACAGGGAGGTTCAAGGAAGAAGAAGAAATCAGACAAGTTGTAGGGTGATCCCAGATCTTGATAGAGGGCAATCTGGATGAGATTGGGGATAAAATCAGGGATACCATAACTAAAGTGCTACAGTAGTTCGAGCAGTAATAGATGCAGACACTGGGAAGTGTCCAAAAGGATCTCTGTAAGCTATAGATCTAGGCAAGCAGAATATATGTGAGCACCGGAAAAGCGAGCGCAGAACAAGCGAGCCTGACACTTGGGATGATCCATGTTATGAAATCAGCTCAAGAAAAGATAGATCAACGCCTTAGAATTCAGCCTATTCGAGGGGGAAACCTCCTTTATACATTACATAAATGAACATTCTTGGATGATTCAAATGACAAAACCTCCTTTCTATATATAGGAGTCTAAGGAGTCACAATATAACCCAGCCGACCTAACAATAATAATATAAAGCCACAAAAATAACAATAGAGGGATTCTATGGGCACATTAATAACAATATGGGGACAACACGGGCACAAAAATATTAATAAGGGATACAGCTACAACAGTAATGGGGTAATCACTAGTATTATAGGGACCCAACATGCCCCTCTCCTTCAAAAAAGTGTTGTCCTCAACGCTTGAGTAGTTCTGGATACTTCTGCATAAAATTCTTATCCTCCCATGTGGAATCTTTAGCGGATAAGTTCTTCCAGTTGATAAGATGCTCTGAAATTGAATGATTTCGTAGCTGTCGAGTTCTTTTTTCGGACACTGCTTCCAGTTCCAATATAATTTTTCCTTCCTCGTTAAGTTCTGGCAATATTGTTTGAACTCGGAGCTTTTCAACTATAACCTTCTTTAAACATGAAACATGGAAAACTGGGTGCAATCAAGAAGCTGCAGGAAGCTCCAATTTGTATGCCATAGTACCAATCTTTTGCAACATCTTGTACAGACCATAATACTTTGGTGATAATTTATTATCCTTCTTAGCTTGCTTGAGGGACATTTGCTTATATGGTTGTAGTTGTAGGAATACCCAATCACCTACATCAA
>APFE030783707.1:0-80849 GCA_000404065.3 Pinus taeda
ACTTCTTATAGAATTCTTCAAATTCCTTGCTGCAAAACTCTCCACCATTATCTGACCTCAACACCTTTATTTTCTTTTCTGTCTGGTTTTCCACCAGAGCCTTAAATTCTTTAAACTTGTTAAAGAATTCAAAGTTCTTCTTAAGGAATATATCCATGTATTCCTTGAGAAGTCATCTATGAATCATACATAGTACACAAACTTACCCGGTGATGGAGCCTTCACAGGTCCAAACACATCACTATGCACAAGCTCTAATATATGTTTCACCCTCTTACCAACAGAGGGAAAACTCACCCGATTCTGCTTCCCATATACACAATTTTCACAGAAATAAAAATCCAGAGAGATATTACTCATACCTTCTACCATACCTTTACCATGAAGTATTCGAAGGCCCTTCTCTCCAATATGTCTAAGCCTTTGATGCCACAACATACTCTTCTCTCCAGAGACCACTAGATTTTCTACTCCACTTTCAGGAACCGCAAAACTGTTGCACCCATCAACAACAGTGCTACCTTGTTTCTTGTACATAGTTCTAATTCGAACTCCCCAAATCAATACCAGTGCTCCCCGAACCATCTTGTAGGTATCCTTCTCGAACACTATTTTTACACTTGCATCATCCAACTTGCTTACAGAAATCAGATTTCTGGCCAATACAAGAATATGCAGAACACACAGAAGTGTTCTAACCCTTTCACCTTGCAACTTCAACTTTAATTTTCTGCGACCAATGATTCTAGCCTTCCTATCATCCCTTAAGACGACATCACCACCATTGTATTTCTCATACTCGTAGAACCACTCTCTATGGGGAGTGAAGTGAAAGGATGCACCTGAGTCAATCAACCATGCCTCATGATCTACATGTGTACTTGAATAAGATAAGTACACATCCCCACCTTCATTTGAGGAGGTTTTCGCCTCTGCAGAAGGAGCATCATCAGATCCCTTTCCTTTATCATGAGCTTTAAATTTACAGTCCCTTTAGTGCCCTTCCTTTCCGCATTTCTAGCACACCACCTTTACAGGTTTTCCTGGAGATTTAGATCTCCTTCTATATTTAGATCTCCCACTCGATGACTTATTTTTGTTTCTGTTCTGGGACCGTCCTCGTACAGACAAGGTATCACCATTCGAGCTCTCCATATTTTTCCGTCTCATCTCCTTTGTTAGTAAGGATGAGACTATTTCATCAAACTGCAAGGCACTTGCATTGTTACATATTGCAATAACCAGACTATCCCATGAATTTGGTAGAGAACACAACAAACTGATGCACTTATCTTCATTTGAAATTTTAATATCAACAGATAATAACTGACTTACCACAATATTAAATGCGTTTAGATGCTCTGTCACCGAGTCTCCATCTTTCATCGCAGGTTATACAGCCCTTTTCCACAGGACATTTTATTCACCAAAGATTAGATTGTGTACAAAGTGCTAACTTGTCCACAAAGCCTTTCATCGTAGCTTCCCCTGATACATTTAGCATATTGATCTAACACACACAATCGTATGTGCTCTTTGCCTTCCGATCTAATTTCTTCCATTCTTCATCGGACACTCCCGTTGGTTTAGTACCCAGATCTACGCGATCCACTGATCTTATCCACCAAAAAATCATCCATCTTTAGTTTCTGCATCTCAAACTCTGACCATTAAATTTCTCGATCTCTATCTTTCCACTACTCACCATCTTCTTTCACACTAGAATCGATCTCGCAAGATCTCCCACTTGAACAGGGTCTTACCACAAGGCTTTAAGCGAACCCCTCAGTAATAAAGGCATCCCTTGAAGCCAAAACAACTCCGATACCAAATGTAGGTTTTACCCCGTACAGAAATTACCTGCATACGAATTCTAAAACACAGAAAATAAACAATGTGAGAGCATAACACATAAAACACATATACACAGAGATTTTCCCCTGGATCCCAAAACCGAGACTACCAAATTGATTTTTCAATATGTTCCTTCCAATGTTATAATACATATTTATACATGACGAAGCATCCAATACCATGGACCGAAAACCATCGTGTCCAAAACCATGGACTGAAAACCATCACCACCAAAACCATGTGCGAAAATAATGCACACAACCATAGGTGGGTCCGTCCAACCTAACATAGGGTCCAAAACCAAAATTTTCTAGGGCGTTGCCCTGGACCCCATAGAGTGGGGTTACCTGCACTCGTCAAACCCCTTGTGACCCCCCTGCTACACAATCGTCGCAACGAAGGGGGGCCTTTGGCCCCCCTCTAACCCCCCGTTAACTACACAGGCTAGTCGTGGAAGGAATATAACACAACCCAACACTTCACTTGCCTTATGGATTTGTCTCACATTAAGCTGAAATGTATGACCACCCTCAATTAAGTTTATCTTTGTCAAGTTTTGTTGAATGGCATTTTGTTTTGTTTTAATAATGCCATCCTATAAATTGACTCTTGGTGTAATGATTTCTCTGCTTTCTTTTGAATTTTCACTAGGATCTTCACTATTGGTAATGACTACTTGAGAATGTTGAACTTTACTTTTCTTCGTCATAACATTCTCATCATTAACTAAAACAGATTTATTCTTGGGCATTGTTACTTTTGGTCTTTTACGGCTCTTCTCCTTTCTAACATCAGTTCTAATGTCATCCTCGATAATGACAACATATTCTTTAGCTTCAGTTTCAACTTCCTCATCTTTAAAAGTAATTAGTCTACCTTTGATAGATTTATCCGCTAGATGCAATTTTTCTAATCTCTTGGATGTATTTTTGTAGCATCATGAATTACTACCTTTTGCTTGTTTTCCTATCTTCTTCTGGCACTGATTAGAAACTGCTGACAACTTTCATAATATCATGCTCCATGAAAATGAATGCCTCCCAACATAATTGAAACACTTTCAACAAAATTATGCCAAACAAAATATCATATGTCAATAAAAACAAAGTTATAAAAATAGAATGAGACATTTACAAAAATGCAAAACACAAATATAAATAACAATACTTACGATATTTTGTGTCATATCATTTACGATTTGTTTACACAATTTTGTAGATACCTCTCTCGTGTCGTACACTGAATATAATAACTGATATTTAATCCTTTCATGTGACTTGGGTGGTTTTGTAAGTATGTAAACTACATCACTGTCTAGTACCAAACACCTGTCTATGACCTTTCCCAGCACCTCATAAATTCCATTATCATTAGGTATATCAACATATAGATATATCTACATATCTTGGCTTTCTCTATCTTTCACATACCAGACATTTGTTGGAAGTTTCACTTCTTTTGATTACTTCTAGTATGAAATTTTCTTATCGTTTGAGGCACTTGAAAGATTTGTAGCTATTAGCTTAGGTTTGGTTCATTCAATAGTGTTTTTAACGATCCACCTTTAATAGTATTTGGTCTAAAAAGATTCACAAAAATCTTCTTTGATGCCATTATCCTGAAAAAAAGGAAGATATATAAATCAATAAATTACAAAAAAATTATAGCTTAAATTAACAAACAAAATGATAAATGATAATTATTTTTGTAAAACATAACAATTAAAAAATAAAAATAAATAAGAAATTTAAAAAGTACAGCACACTGTTTCCCTGCCCCAAAAATCGGTCGGCCACCCGGGCTAGCAGTTGGGCCCAGCCCCCCTACCCCAGCCTGACAGTCCAACAACCATCCCCCTACCCATGCCCAACCCCGCCCAGCTCCCCACCCAAGCGCGGCGGCGTAATGGCCCGCTGCCCTAGCTGACTGTTAGGCAGCCAGGGTGAGGTTGTGGGCTGGGCGCTAGCCCACCCACCCCACCCCGACGGCTCAATGACTCGCTGCCCTAGTCGGCTGTTGGGCTATCGAGGTGGGGCGGGGTGCTGGGCATCTGGCCTCCCCTCCCCTCACCCATAGGCTAGTTGGGCTGTTAGGAGCATGATCGGGCCCACCACGCCCACTGTAGACGTAGTGGGTAAATTTGTCCCACAAAAAAATTTAATTTCTAAGAAAAAATCAATAAACTTATTTAATTTTAAAACTTGCACAACAACAAAATTAACTGACCTTTCAAATGGGATAATCCTTCGTTGAATATGTTTTTGATAGCAATGTAACTGCTCCATAAATTCACTCCAAGTCTTTCAACGAACCTCAGAAAACCTTGATGTGATGTGAGGAAGAGTGATAATGAAATTTATTATATAGGGGAAATTATAGAATTGTTTACCGTATGGTTAATGTGGGATTAATTTGTTTTTATAAATTTTAACATGTAAATTTTGTTATGGCTATATAGGAAATCATAATAAAGCGAACATTACGGAATTGTTTTATAGCACGGTGAATGTGGAATTAATTTGTTTGAGAAGGTATAATAAAAAAAAAAAAAATTGATTGTCTAGTATATATTATATAGTTTAAGTAATAAATTAATTTAGGAAAAAGATTTAATTTACAATTTTAATTTAAAAGGTTTATTTCATAAGAAAATTTTATTTAAAATTTTTCAATAAATTGTAGAACAAAATAATGGAGGGAAATACATGAAACAAAATGTTTGGAGGGAAATTTTTTGGCGAATTTTTTTTTAGGGAAATTGTCATTCTTTAAGCTATATATTATCATTAGGAGAGTCTTCATTTGTATCATTCAACCTTTTCTATTTGAAAGGCATGGATTCTTCTGATAGTGAAGTTTTTCTTTGTGAAGCATCAACATCTTCATCGCGTAACAACTCTTTTCATATTGATGAATATAACGGAAATTCTTCCACTATGAATAGAGAGTCAATTATTCCACTTAGCCTTAATCCTAAGGACTATGAGAGTAGCATTGATGAAAGACGAGATGAATAATTTCAAATAAATAAAGAGTCACGGTTTCCACTTAGTCCTAATCCTATGGATTATGAGAGCAACAACGATGAAGAGCATGATGAAGAATTTCAAAAGAATGGAGTGTCACAGTGTCCACTTAGTCCTAATCCTATGGACTATGAGAGTAGCAATGATGAAGAGAATGATGAAAAATTTCAAAAGAATGGAGTGTCACGGTGTCCACTTAGTCCTAATCCTATGGACTATGAGAGCAACAGTGATGAAGAGCATGATGTTAAATTTCAAAAGAATGGAGTGTCACAGTGTCCACTTAGTCCTAATCCTATGGACTATGAGAGCAGCATTGACGAAGAATTTCAACTGAACAGAGTGCCACAGTGGCCACTTAGTCCTAATCCTATGGACTATGAAAGTAGTAGTGATAAAGAACATGATGAAGAATTTCAAAAGAATGAAGTGTCACGTTGTCCACTTATTCCTAATCCTATGGACTATGAAAGCAGCAGTGATGAAGAACATGATGAAGAATTTCAAATGAATAGAGTGTCACAGTGTCCACTTAGTCCTAATCCTATGGACTATGAGAGCGGCAGTGATGAAGAACATGATGAATATTTTGAAATAAATAAAGAGTCGCAGTTTCCACTTAGTCCTAATCCTAAGGAGTATGAGAGTAGTAGTGATGAAGGATAGGATGAAGCACTTAGTCCTAATCCTAAGGACTATGAGAGTAGTAGTGACAAAATATAGGATGTAGAATTTTCAGTAAGTAAACAATCACATTTTCGATGTAGTCCTAATCCTATGGACAATGAGAGCAATACTGACAATGCACATGAGGAATAATATCCAATAAACATCAAGTCAAATTTTCCATTTAGTCCTAATTCTAAGGACTATGACAGTAGCACTGAAGAAGGGGAATATGAAGAATATCCTCCAAGTCAATATTTCAAAAGCACAACTCATCATAGTGAGGATAACATTCCTCAAAATGATGATGAAAATGCTTATACAGATGATGATCCAATGATGGAGATGTTTCAAGGAAATATTGTATCAAGGAGTAGGAGTAGACCTTTTCATATCAATCCAAGACGTTCTAGTTATACAAGGGGTAGAGTAGAATATCTGATGAGAAGAATTACTATCGACACTCTCATTTCAAGCGAATGTTGTCAGAAAGATTGTTTGAAACATATGGATTTCAAGTTTGCATTAGAGAAAAGGAAGAGATATTTCAAGTTAATGAATAAAAGCATGAAAATTTCATATTTAGTTGGGTGCATGCAATCTACATTGCCAGGTTATGATTATCATATTGGGTCTTTATTTATCTATAGAAAGGATTTCAAAATGTTTCATTCAATGGGTAATTTTTGTCTCTCAAGAATCCAAGAAAATTTGGAAAATGCTCCCACATTTTATTCAGCAATACGTCAGAAATGACAGTTTCAACCATTATCAAACATTGCAATGTCATAGATGAAAGATTTATTTTCTAAGCATGGAGAGTGTATGCCAAATAGAGAGATAATAGATATTCCAGATAATTTTTCAAGATGAGAAATCTACAACTTATACAAAGAATATGCAGAAGGTTCTGAGGGACATGGTCGATTTATTACATATCAATATTTTGTGAAGGTATGGAAGAAAGAATTCAATAATGTCTGTATTCCTAAGACAAATATGGGGATTTGCAGTACCCGTGCTTCTCTTAAATAAAAAAGGGATAAATGTGAAGGGTCAGAAAGAGGTAAGCATTCATAACTTTAACTTTTAAAATTGTATAGTCATCAACTATGAAAACGTATTTATTAAGGAATTTCTTTTATGTTGTGTAGATTCCATTGTCAAAGAACTTCAGGAGCATTGCGAACAACAAACAAGTGAAAGGATAGAGTTGTACAAGCATCGAAAAAAGTGTTAGGATAATCCGAATAAATATTTGGGTTTGATAATTGATGGTATGGACCAGAGGAAAACACTTTTACCACATTTTGTTTGCACACCCAAAAATTTATAGGAGGAAAATTTTATTCAATAGCACTTGGTCGGTTGTATGGTCTTCAATGGAAAAATATTGCTAAGGGTGTACTTCACAGCTCCAAATATTCATAATGATGCAAGTCTAACAATAACCATAATTCATGATGCTCTTTCTTATTGCTATGGTAATCTTCTTGAAGTTTTGTATCTACAATTGAACAACACTTGCCAGAAAACAAAAATTTAGGTTGTCTTTCGATATCTAAACATGCTTGTTGAATTGAGAATTTTTCAAAAGGTAAAGGTTGGTTTCCTTCTTGTTGGGCACACTCATGACCATATTGATCAGATATTCAGTTATTTTTCAGTCACATTAAGGAGGAAGGAAGTTGGGATCTTGCCATCATTAATTTCATGTATTAATAAATCATACATGCTAGAGCCTACTTTTGTTGTGTTGGAAGAAATTGTTGACATGCAAAGGTTTATTCTGGGATCACATGGTGAGGAGAAATGCATTGAGCAACTTAATGACATTAGCTTCGAACATCAATTTTGTATAAAAAAAATTGATGGGAAAACACTAATATGGGGAAAGAAGTATTCAACTACTACAGAATGGGCACCATCATCAGGTTTGGAATTTTTGAAGTTCATTCCAAATCATCCAATATTTGCATCAAATATATTATTATTACAATCAATTGGTGAAGTTCATAATGCACACAGACAGAATAGAGATATAAATTATTCTGATTGACTAGAAATAATTAAAAAATGTATTAGATATACATATGAGTACTTTGACATTGTTGATTCAGTTTGGTGGGCGTCATTTTTCAATAATCAAAGTGATATCATTTCAAGAAAAACAAATGAAGATATACCTTTGAAAAATCCATTTATTTGGCCACAAAATGTGTCAAATGAACATGAGGAAAGAAAGATTGTTGAACAGCAACAATCTCAAGGTATTATTTATTCTTCACAGACAGAGGAAAAAGATGTGTATATTGGTTCCAGAAGATTTCGTGCACAACATGAAGCCCTGGAAGACCTTTACAGGGGTTCAGTACAGGATATTAAGGAGGGTTGCATGATCGTAGTGCTAGCAGATGGAGATCCTAATGGCTATCCATTCTGGGTTGCTAAGGTTATAAAGGTCTTTATAGAAAATGAAGATGTTATAGGTGTTGAAGTACATTGGTATGCCAAAAATACACACCCATTCAATGGTGTTTATAAGCCATAGATGGTAGCTGATAAAAAAATTGGCAGAAAGAGAAAAAGAAAGGGTACAAATATAAATTGTCACTGCAAAAACCTCTTAAAATTGGAGGATGTTGACATACTTGTTTATGAATTCAATTTAACAAAGAGAGGAACTCTTTGCTTCAAGATGATAGAGATTCTGAAAAGGTTGTTACGAGAAGGAACACTATTGAGATGGGAGTGTGCTGAAACTAGTCATAGATCCAGAAAAATTTTGAAACTTGAAATGGTGGGAATGCATGTGGACTCAGATGGGGCACTAGTTGATGAAAGAGAAAAATATGGAACATCTTCATCTGCATCGAGTCATTCATCTAAAGATGTGAATTCTGATGGTATGCAAGAAAATATGAGTGATTTTGAATAATTTTCTAAGACAATTTATATAAATGATGTTTGCTTCGTATCTTGAAATAAAAATTTTAATTTCCATATGGTGTTAAATCAGAAGTTATGAGTAATTTTTATATTATTGGATTATATGTTTTAATTATGATGATTTTTGTTGTTTAGAATATCTACAATGCAACAATAAATTAAAGATATAATGTATGTTTCATTCAATCTACAAATAATGACATTTTGATTAATTTAGTCAAGTAATTTGTTCATAATGTCATGGTTTTTTAATTTTATGGTTGAAAATTTTCCAAATTTTTTTGTATCTTTAATGTTATGGTTGAAAACAATTAGAATTTTAGCTTTCTTTAGTGTGATGTTATTATCTGTTTAACAACATCGATGAAAATTAATAGAATTTTAATGTGTTTCAGATCCCATAATTTTATCTTTATCGTCATTACTAAAACATGTTGAAATTGTACTTAGGAAGGAAAAATGTTATTCTACCAAAAACATTAGTGTGTTTTTTTCCTCAAAAACAATTGTTTTTTTGCACATAAAAATTGGGTTTTAATGGAATTTTTTAAAAATGTTGAAAATTGACCCTAAAAAAAAACCATAGTTCTAGTATCAACACTTTTCGTTTTCAAGGTGTTTTTTGCATAATTTTTGCACAAAAAATTCATTTTCACTGCCATTTTTAAAACATGTTCAAAATTGACCCTAAAAAGAAAACCATCGTTCCAATATACACATTTTTTGTTTTTAGCACTGTTTTTGATGTTTTTTCTGGGTTTTTTGGCCAGAGTTCCTGTTTTTGATTCATGCTGAAGAAAATCCTTTCCCTTTTCCCTTCTACTTTAATTTTCATGTCTCATTTGAAATTTTGTCTTCTTCATTTTTATCTTCCCCTTCATTCTCTCTTTTGTTGGGTGTGGAGCCTGATTATTTTCTTGATTCAGAGGTATTGTTTCAGCTGCATTTGGATGTCAATCCCTTACGGGGGGTGTGGGGGGGCTTACCCCCCCCACCCCACTAGTGTCACCAGGGGGAGAGGGGACTTGGCAGGGGTTCAGGGGTAGTGCCCTTGAAGAAAAAATTAGAGAAAATTTGCCTTGTAAATATTGTAATTTCATAGTCAATCTCGGTTGTTTATCAGGTGGAAGATTTAATACTAGAAGTTATGTTAATTTTGGGTTTTTTCCTTATAAGACAACCCTTAATTTATATGATGGTATTGTATTGGGATTGTGTATTATTCCATGACAGAAAAACATAGGAAACTGTGTGAGAGATAAGAGGAAGTTATAAGGAATTTTCTATAGGTTGTGTCCCTTCAGTTTGCTAGATAATATAAAAAGGAATGACTGGTTGTTTCTCTCGGGATGTAACCCAAATTAGGTGAACCACGTATATATGTGTCTCTCTTGTTTTATGATTTTTTAAGTGTTGGTGTTTCTGTAACATTTTATGTGTTCCATTGCTTTGTTATTTAATTTCTAACATATTTATGTTGATCATTAAAATCTTCTCCCTAATTCTTCTTACTTTATTTTTCTTATAACCCCCTCATTTTTAGCTTGGTCAAATATTTTCTTAGATTTCAGATATATATATATATATATAATATATATATATATATATATAGAAATATTCCCTAATTATTTTTTTAACCCTCATTATTGTAATAATAATTCCGTAGTGTAACTAGTTTCCTTCTGAACTTAATATCTTTATTTCTTCTTTTATAATGTAAGAATTGATTATATATATATATATATATATATATATATATATATATATATATATATATATATATATATATATATATATTATATAGATCCTTCTATTGATTATTATATATTTTTGGCCATTCGAATCTCTTTTGTTTCTCGATCTCCTTATATTAACGATATTATTACTAATGTATTTTTACACATTTATTATATATATATATATATTATATATATATATATATATATATATATATAGATATAGATATATATATACTTTTGATTACAATTTGTTGATATAATCCATATATATATACACACACACAATTTTTTTATATATTTTAATAAATATGATTGTTTGAATCATGTTCTTACAATTTTATTAATGAATTAAATTTATCTCTAACTTTTATCTAACCTAACGTCTATTTTCCACTCTTTGACCTTGCATCTCTCTCCTATTTATCTTTCTAAACTAGATCATATTTCTTATCTATGTCTTCATGATGAGCCACAGTTGCTAGCTCGAAATGTCAACCAGAAAATACATTGTGATGAATCAAGAAATATCAGATCATTTTTTTTCTTTTTTATTAACTTATTTTTTAAGTAAATTTATAAAAACAAATAGTAAATAAATTTCAAGTGCCAACTTTAGAGTCAATTTTGATTTTTTAATCTAGATTTATTAACTTAGTGTTCTCATTTTGAGATAAAAATTCTCATTAAGTTGGTAACTATATTATCCTTCAGAAGTGGAGCCATACTTTCTATTTATGCAATAGATCCCTTCACCTAAGAAGGTGCACATTGCTCAATATGGGTATCATTAGAAGCTACATTTTTAAAAATCTTTTGTTTGAAAGACACCCTGAACTAGGCCCTAAGTTATTCTTTGAATGATCTTTCTCAACCTCTTGTTCATCGTCAGAGATCCAAATATATTATTCGGGGGATTGGATAAGTGTAGATGAGGTTGGTTATCAAGTTGAGTCCCACCAAGGCTATTGTCACTTATGATTTCTTCTTACTTGTTTGAGTGCACCTTGCTCAATATTATTTTGAGAGCTTGAAATTTTCTTGAAACTCTGCTTCAAAGACGGTTGGATTTATTGGCATTTTAAGTAACATTTTATAAAATGTCCACACTCACGTTACATTTAAAAAATACTTTCTCATAATTAGGGCCTGTAGATAACTCTGGTCCTCCAAATTCAGTTAAATTGCCTCAGACACTCTTGGTTGAAAGTCCATTTCCACACAAATTCTAGCACATGTGAAAAAATTTCCCTTAGGTTCAATGTAAATTATGTAACACCCCAACTTTTCTCCAATAATTTGAAGGAATCAAGGTCCCAAAGATAATATGGAGGTGTGGGAGTTTGATCCAAATAAGAGCAAACATGATTTCTATATCTGGGTTAAAGTCCAAAGTCCAATGAAATAAATACATTCCACTATTCCCTTGCAACCCATAAAATAGGAACAAGTTCTAACGATCAAGTCCCTTTATTCTATATTTTCAAATAAAAATCAACATGGATTGGATTGTTACATTGGTTTTTATCCATCTCAATGCTTATAAAGTGGAATATTAGAGAAATCAACTTACATGAGCATTTTTAGCGGTCAGGCCCAATTTGGAGAATTGGGGCCTTTAACCTTCTAGGGCAAGTGTGAGGCCTTTAATGATATTTTTTGGGGAGTAAAGATTTTCCCCTTAAGCACTCCATCCAGTGGTGTTATTATACAACATAGAACTTTCCAACTATTTATAAAAGTCGTTAATTAGAGTTTGCATGCAAGAGTTATGCCTCCCAAAGTTCACCTATCATGATGAACCACCATAATTCAAGAGGATGCCACACCGGGCCCTATTATTCATAGAAAATGCACTAGACACATGAACGTGATAAAGAGGACTCTAGAAGGGTTGATATTGTAACTTTACTTAAGAGTTCAAAGGAATCAAACTTAACCACTAGTTGGCTGCCAAGCTATGTTATAACCATGCCACTAGGAGGAAACATGGTTCCATTCTATTCAAGTGCATTATGTTCCATAGTTGAAAAGAGTTGCTAAGAGTGGATAAAGAGAGAGAGCATAACAGAGGGTTTTGTTTTGTAGCAGCCCACGGGCCATAGGTCTCACTACTTTGTATTTGTGCCACTTCCATTTAGAGGAAGAGAGAGCAAAGCAACCTCACCTTCCAACTAATTTTTCTCCTAAAAGGATTTCCCAAAGCATATCTTATGTTCATTGTGGTTTGTTGATGTTTACTTTTCACTATCCTCTATTTTCCATATTTTTCATTGTTCTAGATTTATTAAATTAATAAATCTAGAAATCTAAGAAAAATAAACTCTCATATTATAGATTTTTGAATTTTAATATATTTCATCAAATATGTTGAGACGAACTATCCAATGGAATATCCACTGCATTTTATAGATAAAAATATATATATAAATGATTTTTTGCAGTAATAATAGAAATAAAGTTTTGATTGATGCAATTCTTAGGGGTCCATTCTTGAACAATATTGGGGTTAGACCAAAAGCTATTGAAATCATTAATTAATCCTTTCTGCATCGAATTTTTGATGTTCGATTTTTCCGTAGAGTGTTTCATATCTAGAGTGGAGTTGGAACTCGCCCTTTTGACAATTTTGCATTTCTTCTCACTTGTTGAACCAAGGGCTTCCACATTTGATGTGGAAGGCCCAACCATTGAGATTGTTTAATAACACACCAACCAAAAAAACTTAACAAATATGAAGTGCAAGCCTAGAGAAATGAAAGGCATAAGTAAACACAAAATAATATATGGGAGTCTCATGTTGACAAAATTGCTGAAAGATCCATTCATGAAATTGGTATGAAGAAATTAATAATTTACAAACACAACTCACAACTTCACTAGACTAAAATAGCATGACAACAAAAGAAACCCTAGATGCAACATAAACACAATTTTTAATTGCATATCTATATATATATGAAACTACATCAATGTAATATAAAACTCATTCAAAGAAATTTTATAATATCGCTTTATATCTTTAAACCTTTAAAAAACGTTTAGTTCTCCAAATACATAATTCATCCTCGATAATAATCTTTAATCAAAAACTTTGTTCTCCACATATATAAACCAATATATATTTCTTTGGTAATATACACTCCACTGTAGATACCCTATTTTGTTTGATGGATGGAAGGAAGGAAGTAATAATACATTAGTTTGAACGGTGAATTTCCTGGTCACTGCTTTTTCGAGTCTTTGATGTGACACATTGATTAGACGTAAACCATTTAGCAGAAGTTCCGGGCAATTTCTCCTTATTTATTATCAAATCTTTACCAACCACATACTATTGATGTATTGTGATTTAACATAAAGCATTTAGCGGAAATAGCCGTGAGGCCTTTTCTCTTACTATTAATACACTATTATTTATAATTTTAAATTCACCTTGAATGACAAGTTAGTGGTCCCTAAAGGGGCAACCTCTCACTCCAATTAAATGCTTTTGGGTCTTGAACCTCTTAGTCATACAAAATCAATTTTACTAAAAATTTAACTGCGTAACATACATAACATTAAATTATATATATGTGTGTGTGTGTAAAATACTAAATTTGTATATGATTATTAATTAAATTTAAAATTAAAGTTTTGAAAATTATTATTTATATTGTTTTCAATGTAATATGCATATTATGATTAAATTTTTTATTTAAAAAAAATTGTAATTTTATTAATAAAAAAAGTATAACAAATTAAATTTAGCTCTTTATTATTATTATTTAGCTTCTTTTAATTTTCTTCTTTTTCTTTTTCTTAAAACCCTAATTTTCATTCATTTATAAAATGATTCAAAATTACATTTGTATACACACTCTTATGCGTATTTCAAGAGAAGTTTTGAGTGCCTGTACTTTGAGCCAAAATGCTTCTTAATATATATATTTTTACTTTACTGTAGAATTTTCAAAAAAAACTATATAGATAATATTACTACAAAATTTGATGAAAAAATAATTATTTTCACTCTTATTAGAAAAAAACTACATATGGATAGTAGGATTCAATGCATCTTTTATGTGAACTGTCTATACAAAAAATTAAGGCCTTTTAGCCTGTACTATTTGTTATATGTATAAACTATGATAGTGATAATACTCATAGGAGGAATATTCACACTACTTCTGGATATGCCAAAGGTCTTGAACCATAATCAAACTTGATTTTGAAAGCCTAAAGCCGACAACCAACCCATTTAGCTCTCTATTTAACTTTTATAATTTAACTAACATTATATTTTAATATTCCATAATAACATCTCCCCATAATAAAGTGATATTAATTTTTTTATATTTAATATTCCTTGATTTAACTCACCAAAACCACTACAATATCAGGTAACGTTATATTTTAATATTTCATAATAACATCTCCCCATAATAAAGTGATATTAATTTTTTATATTTAATATTGTTTGATTTAACTCACCAAAACCACTACAATATCTAATCCATATTACACTATGAAACACTCGACATAATTACCTAAAAAGTTATACCAAAACTAAAACATTTTTTTTTTACCTCCTCACCTTACAATGCAAATGTTTGTAGAGGGCAACTTGTAAAATAAAAATTATACCAAAACTAAAACATTTTTTTTTATCTCCTCACCTTACAATGTAAATGTTTGTAGAGGGCAGCTTGTAAAATAATATCAACAAACGTTAATGGAAAGAATTTGGTAAGAGTGGCACATGGCTTTTTTCTTGAGTTCGAAGAGGTTTCCATTTACACAGATCAAGTTTGTGTAGAATTCCTCCAGAAACTCCAATAGATCTAGAATTCTAATTAAATTAAACACAAGTAATTTGTTGATATTCAAGAGAGGAGAGAAAGAATTTTCTCCATAAAATCAATGTATTAAATTAATGAACAAAATAATACATGAGAAACCAAACCTCTAATCCCAAAGTGAGGTGGTTATATAGAAATTGACGAATCTAGAAAATTAGGGAAAAACTAGTAAAAAACTAGAAAAGGCTAAGAAAAGCTAAAGGGAGGCCTAAAATAGCAACAATGACTCAAGACAACCTATGCCAACTATCATCCATGAGGAAAGCATGAGGAGGGGTGCATTTCCCAAGGAAGACAACTTTAAAACATGTTAAAATGGTCCAAGGGACCAAATCCCTTGATTTAAGGGGGAATCTTCATGTGGGGTGCCAATCCTCAAATAACTCAAGTGGATGAGGTGTGGTTAGGTGTGAACATGCACTTAGATGTCTAAATGGTTTAGGAAAGTGGTTGGACCAATATTTCTATATTATTAAGCTTTTAAAGGGTAAAAACAAGGGAAAGTTGGTCCACCGAGCTAGTTTACAAAAACCAAGTGTGAACATGATTTTTAGTGCATGTGGATAAGTCAAGGATACTTAGGCTAAAAAATAAATGTAGATGTTAGGATTATATTCCAACACCCCCCCTTCATCCTAACTCACTTATCTAAATTAATTCCCAGCCAAGATGCCATGTTAGGTACTCAGGTACAATAAATAAAAGATCCTCATAAAATGAAGAAAGAGGAAAAACCCCAACAGGAAATCCCCCCCCCCCCCACCCCCCCCCCCAAAAAAAAAAAAAAAGAAGAAAAAAGGGCTAAGTGGCCAGAAGGGCCTACTCAACTGTCTCCACCACTCCAAGCATATCTCTCAGTTCTGAAAATTTCTTTTTAGTGAAAGGCTCGGTGAAGATGTTTGCAACCTATTGCTCAGTGTGGCAGTACTGTAGTGATATGACTCGGTCACGGATCAGCTCGCAGATGTAATGCATGTGAGTCTCGATGTGCTTGGACCTCTGCCTCTGAACTGGATCAATCGATATCTGAATGGACCCCTGATTGTCACAAAATATGATAGTCAGAAGTGGATACTGAATAGCAAACTCAGAGAGAAGCCCCTGCAACCAAATAGCATGTGTAGCTGCATTCACTGCACCTCTATACTCTACCTCGACTGTAGATAAAGCAATCATGGATTGCTTCTTGCTAGACCAGCAAAAAAGACCTAAACCAAAGTTGAGAACATAACCAGAGGTGTACTTGCGGTCTGTACCATCGCCAGCCTAATCAAAATCTGTGTACCCAATCAGTGAAAGTGAGAAATCTGCAGCATAAAAGATACCAAAACTGGAAGTACCTTTCACATATCTAAGGATTATCTTTGCAAATTTCCAGTGAAGCTCATGGGGCTCCTGCATATATCTAGAACAAACTCCTACTGCAAAAGATATATCAGGTCAGGTGTGAGTAAGATATAATAAACTCCCAACCAACTATCGATACAGTGTTCTGTCCACCAAAGGTGTAGTACCCCCATCCTCAAATATGATCCCCGAAAGAAGGGAGATGTTGTTGGCTTGCATTCTGTCATCTGAAATCAGACAAGTAGATCTAACGCATACTTAGACTGTACCATCTTGATCCCTAAAGTAGACTGAGAAACTTCAAGACCAAGAAATTAGTGCAACAATCCGAAATCTGTCATGGAAAATCGATCGTGTAATGCTGATTTTGCCAAATCAATAGTTGAGGTAAGGTTCCCTATCATCAGTAAATCATCTACATAAAGTACTATCAACAAAAGGGAATCATCATGTTGCATCAAATAAACATTCAGATCAGATTTTCATCAAATGAATCCAATGGAAAGCAAGAAAGAATCCATCTTTGCATACCAGGCTCTGGGAGCCTATTTTAGGCCATTCAAAGATTTCTTTAATCTGCAAACAAGGGAAGACTTCTGAATTTATCCCGGTGGCTACTCCATATATATCTCCTCCTTGAGATCTCCATGAAGAAATGTACTCTTCACATCCATGTGATGAACTTCCCATCTGCGAGAAGCAGCAATGGCTAAAACTAGTTGAATGGATTCCATTTTTGCAACAGGTGCAAATGTCTTTGTGTAGTATATGCCATGTACCTGTGAGTATCATTTTGCAACAAGTCAAGCTTTGTACTTGCTGATCTCACCATCTGAATCAATCTTTTTTCAATAGATCCATTAGCATCGAAAAAGCTTTCTTCCTTTCGGAAGTGGAACCAAGTCCCATGTTTTGTTTTCCATGAGAGCAGAGTACTCTTCATCGATGGCAGCCTCCCAAAGCGGGTTTCCAGTAGCCTCAGAATGTGACTGTGGATCTGAACCACGTGTCATATAGTAATGTATGGGAACCAATGGTTTGGTGGTAGCTAGGGCTTGAGGAGCCCCAAAAAACTGGGATCTAGTCCTTCTCATATCCGCAGGATCACCGACTAGTTCACCCACATCTTGTAGGGTTTTCTCTTCCCATGTTGGCAGCTGAGTTGGGGCAACCATGACCTTCTCCTCATCCTCTAAATCAGACTCAATAGGCTTCTCTGATGGCTACTCTGAAGTACTCGAAGAAGTTTCAGACTCCTTGTCAGTGGCAACAAGTGGTTCCTCGGTAGGGTCTGCTGAAAAATCATGTAGTGATTCTTCTTCAAACTTCACACTTCGAGCTACAAGGAACTTTTCAGTGTGAGAGTCCAGCAATCTATATCCTTTGACACTGTCAGGATATCCAACAAAGATACATTCAACACTTTGAGGTTCCAAATCCTTCCTCTTATCTGTCGGAATGTGAGCCTATGCTCGTAAACCAAAAATGCGAAAGTGCGACACTTTCGGTTTCTTACCGATCCAACATTCAAATGGAGTGGTTCCTTTGAGTGCTTTGTAAGGAATACAGTTCTGAACGTATGCTTCACAAATAATAGCTTCATCCCATAGCTTAGGAGCTAATGATTTGGACTGTAGCATACAATTGGCCATCTCTTTTAATGATTGGTTTTTCCTCTCCATGATTCCATTCTGCTATGGTGTATATGGCAGTGTGTGTTGTAGCTGTATACCTGCATCAATACAAAGTTGTTGCACATCTTTGTTGACATACTCCCCCCCGTTATTAGTATGGAGTATCTTAATATTACACCCAGACTCATTCTCAGCAAGTGCTTTAAATTCTATAATGCATTTAAATACTTCCAATTTTAATTTTAGAAAAAATACCCAAGTAAAGCGAGAGAAATCATCTATGAAGGTGAGTACATATGGAGCCTTACTGATTGAAGGCTACGAGAATGGGCCTGCGATGTCACTGTGAATAGCCCAAGAGGTGAAGAAGCTCTTTGTGCCTTCCCTTTGTCAAACTTTTGCTCTGAATGCTTGCCAAGAATGCATCCTTGACATACACCGCTTGTGAATTTAATAGCAAGCAATCCTTCTAACATGTTTTCCTTGCTAGTTTGATGCAAGTACTTATACTTTAGATGGCCAAATCTTTCATGCCATAACCTGCTGATATAATTAGATTGTGAGAGAAATATAGTGCTAATAGATTTAGCAACAAAGTGGGAGAAGAAATACAAACTAGAATCATGATCTGCAATTCCATGTGCAAGCTGTGAGCCCGTGGAAATGTTGGTAATCACTACGGAGTTCGGAGTGAACTCCACCTTCCTTCTAGAGCCGGAATGAGTGATCTGATATATCGAGAGAAGATTTGCAGACATCGAGGGAACATGAAGCACATTTTTGAAGCAGCCCCCTTCAAGGTCTACAATTCCTTCTCCACACACCTTTGCGGGTGTGGCATCTCCCAAGTAAATTGGGGATCTGGTGCTTTCTTCAATGGAGGAAAATTCATCTTTTGATGCAGCCATATGGCTTGATGCACTTGAATCAAGGATCCAAGCTGATGGAGTGGATGTGACATCCATTAAATCATGATCATCTCGTGCTCTTCCTCTCCCATCTCCCATTCTGTTATCATCCTTCTTCTTTGCATTCTCGGGCACGGTGAGATTGTATTGCCGCAATTTCTTAGCCATCTCATCAATTGTTTTCCTCGTGCAATTTTATTCGGGATAAAAACCTTTGGAACAGTAGCTCCAAAGTGTTCTTTCCTTCTTCTTCTTACCCTTAGGCAAAGAAGAGCTCTCTGAATATTGCACGGGTCTCTTCTTCTTCGATTCATTAAATTTACCCTTCCCTTTTTGCTTGTCTCTTCCACTGCTCTTTGGAGCATCAGTAGCCGCAAGTGCTTGGTTCTTTGAATGCTTGATGGCACCCATTTGGAATAACTTAGCTTGCTCTTGAGTCAATGCTACAATGAAGTCATTCAATGGAGGCATTTTCCATTTTTCCTGAGTCAATTTAGGTGCTTGAAAAGATGATACAAATACAAAATATTTAGGGCCTAATTTTGAGAGAATCAAAAGGATGAGTTGATCTTCCTCTTTCTTGACTCCACATGCATCAAGTTCAATGAGGAGGGATTTAAACTTGGTGAAGTATTCTTACAGGTTGCTAAAATGAATTGGATTGAGGGACATGAGTTCATTCTTTAGTTGATGCACTCTCATTTCATCCTGCTTGCCTAATAGTCCTTCCAATGTGGTCCAGACCGCATCGGGAGTAGTGGCTCTGCTGACATGAAAGAGGAGTTATCTGGAAATTGATAGGCATATCAGCCCAATTGCTTCATCTAATTTATTGAAATACTTGATCTTCTCCGCTGCAGAAATCGGTTCAATCTTCGTTCCCATTGTTACCCTGTAAAGCCCTTTGCTTCGGAGGAGCAGAGTGAGCTCTGTCTTCCATTTGAAGTAATTGGAAGGATTTAGAATGAGTTTTTTGGGCTGAGAGAGATGATCCATTGTTTCTTGTTGCACCTCCTGATGATCTATAGGTACAAATAAAACCGTGTACAAAATCCACTAGATTCGAACTAGCTCTGATACCATGTAGAATTCCTGCAGAAACTCCCACAGATCTAGAATTCTAGTTAAATTAAACACAAGTAATTTGTTGATATTCAGGAGAAGAGAGAAATAATTTGCTCCATAAAATCAATGTATTAAATTAATGAACAAAATAATACATGAACAACCAAACCTCTAATCGCAAAGGGAGGTGGTTATATAGAAATTGCTGAATCTAGAAAAATAGGAAAAAACTAGTAAAAAACTAGAAAAGGCTAAGAAAATCTAAAGGGAAGCCTAAAATAGCAACAATGACTCAAGACAACCTATGCCAACTATTAGCCACGAGGAAAGCATGAGGAGGGGTGCATTTCCCAAGGAAGGCAACTTTAAAACATGCTAAAATGGTCTGGGGGACCAAATCCCTTGCTTTAAGGGGGAATCTTCATGTGGGGCGCCAATCCTCAAATAACTCAAGTGGATGAGGTGTGGTTAGGTTTGAACATGCACTTAGATGTCTAAATGGTTTAGGAAAGTGGCTGGACCAATATTTCCATAATATTAAGCCTTTAAAGGCAAAAAACAAGGGAAAGTTGGTCCACCGAGCTAGTTTACCAAAAACCAAGTGTGAACATGATTTTTAGTGCATGTGGCTAAGTCAATGATACTTAGGCTAAAAAATAAATGTAGATGTTAGGATTATATTCCAACAGTTTGTCTCACAAGATATTTAAAGAAAATTTGTAGTATAAAACAATCTGATTTTCCCATTTCGTTAGATGATTTTTGAACTTTATGTTTGAATAACCTAGTTTAGGATACCTTAATACACTCCATAGAAAAATGTTAGGCCCTACCATAACCACTGATATAATAGACCCCAAATATAATATCATGGAAAAAAATAGATAAACGATATCATTTAAAAAATAGATAAACAATATCATATCGAAATTATAAAATTCTATAATAATTTCATAATGTAAATGAAATTATATATAGGATTTTAAAGAAAAAAGAAAAAAAATTCATTGCACTTTGAGGAATTTTAAAGACATTTATTATTCTTATGGGAAAATTTATTGGACTTTTATGCTTTTAAATAGACTACATTAAAGAAGAATACTATGGGAAAGGCCATAAAGTTTCAAAGAATTCAACAACTTAATTTAATATTATAAATTTTATATGTTAAAATTAAAATTATTAATTTTTATTTTTATTGGTATATTTTTAATTATGCATTGATTTGGGTTTTTTATTATTTTATTTTTATTTGTCTATAATTTGACCAAGTCAAAATATTTACAAGACATGATATTACAACATCTAATCTATACTAAGTTGAAATGCGCTTCTAGATATAATACATAATATACTAATTTAAAAATTATAATCAATTTAATAATTTGTTAAATAAATAATTTATTTTTAAATATATATATATTTTATTTTAAAAAAGAACATTTTAAAATGTTAAAAAATCATATTATTAATATATATATATATATATATATATATTAAAATTAAACCATATTTTAAAAACTAATTCATACAATAAACTTAACGACTAAAGCGTAAACTTTTATTCTCAATTAGCTAAGAGAACATTTATTCGTACTTAAGCCAAAGTGGTTCCCAAGCCAATTGTCTTTAGTGAGACTTTTTGGAAGCTTTTCTAGTAGGTTTTTCCCGTTTAATTTCTCTAAAATTGGCATGAATTTGTTGAAATCACAAGTTCGTCACCGTGTTGAATCCATATATACAATAAAAAAAACCAGTTTAAATAACACAAATCAAGATTTCACCTCAAACTTTTCGGGCTGGAAAGTCCAAAAAGTCACACTAAAGAAAACTCCATTTCCAAGTCCTTTCGTGTATGTTAAGCGGGTATTTTAATCACCCACTTTTTGAGGATAAACATCATATATGTTTTTCGCCCAATTTTTTGGAAGATAAATCTCATATATGTTTTTGAAGATTATATATGTGTGTGTGTGTGTTTGTGATTGTCTTATGATGCCTTTGATGTATGTTACAATTCAAATTTATAGTGGTGTTTCATA
This sequence comes from Pinus taeda, assembly GCA_000404065.3. Taxonomy (NCBI): domain Eukaryota; kingdom Viridiplantae; phylum Streptophyta; class Pinopsida; order Pinales; family Pinaceae; genus Pinus; species Pinus taeda. Next base: position 22,072 of record APFE030783707.1, read on the forward strand.
GATAGGTTTGGGCATTAACCTTTTGTAAATGAGATGACTAACAAGTTGGGAGAAAATTGACATTGTGGTTATAACATAATTTATTAATTTCGTTTTATATTTTGAAAATGTAGTTGTAATGTAATTTATTTTCTTAAAAATTAATTAAAGAGGTAGATTTGTATAGAGAAATGATTCATTGAAAGTTTTACAAGGAAATGATTGTATTAGTATGAAGAATTAATGCATTGTATGTGGAGTATGTTTAGGAGTTATAGAGGTTTTCAAACATGATCAAATGGAAAGAAATTGATGGATCGTCTATTATATTCATGAAATTACAAGTGAGAATGGATGTTTCTTGGTATGATTTTGTAAAATTATAATCAATGATGTTGTTGCAAGTTGGTTGGTTCAATGTCCAAGCCATAAAATCTAAAATGAATGAAATATTACTAGCATAAGTCAAAGACAACACATAAAAAATGCAACCTAAATTGGAGCAAATGTTGAGATTATGGAGGATTGATTATAATGCAGACAAAGTTGTTGTTTGGTATATAAACCAAAGATGTTTCATTAAGGATAAACAAAACCAAACACTCTAAAAATTTAAAGAAAAGTTGAGTCCCTTGTTAGGGTAGAAACATTTGTCGAGAAACGTGAATTGAGCTAGATAAAGTGACACCATAAAAAAACAAACTACACATAAAATCAACTCGACCGAGTTAGATTGTTGGCTCATTTTCATAGTTCTATGAAATAAGAGAATGTCACAACAACCACTTAAACTAGTACTGGAAAAAGTTACATAAATGATGCTACAAGAACTTATAGATGGTTTCCTTGGTGGTATGGATGTCAAATAGAGATAATTTGGTATAAACACAAGTTGAAGTTGTTATTCCCTTTAAGAGTCTTCATGATCTTCAAAAATGAGAACTAAGTCATATTGATTGTGAAATGGAGATTATTATACAATCCAAGAGAAAAAGAGAGCCCGTGTATGAAGTTAGCATCAATTAAAAGAATTTGGATAAAGCACAACTCTTATACTTATTATAAGATTTTACATGTGTTATCTTAAATTATTAAATTTTAACTTAGAACTCTATATAAAATATATGGACATTGTTTCATCCCTTAAACTTAATTGAATTTTAAATTTGATTGATCTTGTAACTTTTCAATGTTATATTTTACTTGTTAGTGTTATAGCTTCTTTCTACCCATTTGTTTTCGTCTTGAAATCATTCCAAGTTCTAGGCATTTTTTTTATGCATCAATGCTAATTTTTGTTGTATTATCAACCCATTATTTCTTGTTTCTACCCATTTGTTTTATTATGTATTGAAACCATTCGATGTTCTAGGCATTATTTTTTATGCATCAATGTTGATTTTTGTTGTATTATCAACCCATTAGTTTGAAATGGAAAGGCCACTCGAAACATCGTGGAGCTATTCCTTCTTATGTGCTAACTTGCTAATTTTAAATATGGAATGTCATTAGTCATATGCCAATGTCTTTTCTTCTTGTAGTGGTAACTCGTCAATTTTAAATATACATGCACAACAAATATGCCGATGTTATTTCAACACTTGGATCTAACCTATTCTTTGATTCCTTTAAGAAATGATATTATTATGGTATAGAAGACTAAGTAGGCACTATTACTTAGGATTTATTAAAAAAGTAAGAAGCATGTGAATTGAGAAAGGAGAAAGAGGATGTCAATTACATCAATACATAATTCATGATATAGACCACACTTCGTTATTCATTTTTGTGTAGTCTCAACATGTGGACAAATATTTTTTACCTTGTCATGGTTGCATTGATTCTACATCCACCCACAACTGGTTGCATTGTTATATGCACTTATCAAAATGTATAAGACATTGGGCAACATCTCTTATTTTTACCATTTTTTATCGAATGAAGATATATAGTGAGAATTATCGAATGTAATTGTTTGTTACAAGAGCTCATGAGAGTTTTCTTGTACCTAACCAAAAGAGATGCATTCGTTTCAAAAAGGGATATTGATCGAAATTGGATCCTCAACAAAAAAATCTCATTGTAAACTTTTTAATAAGCATTTAATTGAGTTTTTGGAATGTCACATATCCAACCCATAAACTCTATTAGGAAGGTGGGATAATCAAATTTTTCCTCTTAATTATCTTTCTTCACATGAATGTAAAGCCACTTATGAGCACATGGATGCAACCCATTCATCAATTCTTTCCAATTTTTTTACTCTTTCTCAACTCCAAGATCTAACCAAGAAGTTATGGCCTTTTAAGGTTCCTTGGGATTCTTTACTTGATATGTCACTATGCCTACTTGACATTCCCTCCTATATGGAAGCACACATGTTGGCTATCTTGGCATTGTATTGTGACACATCAGCAAGTGTATAAAATATCACTAGGTTTCACATTTTTCAAAGAAATTCTCCACTCTTTGGCTTATTTCATCTTAAAAATATTTCTCTATTATGGTTTATCACATCCTTGAACATTTTATTCAGTGCGACATTTCACACCATAAATTTTTATGCCACAATGTATTGCATTGGAGAAAGTTTTCCTCCTCATAATAAATTAATCATTTCTCTCTTTCCACATCATAAGAAAGCTTTCTTTCTAGTGACATATACACCATAAATTTTTATGGTGTGATATGTCACATCACACCAATTTTTCTTTCATGTGACAAACATATTTCCTCCTCCTCCTCCTTTCTTCCCTTCCTTCTTCTTCTCCTCCTTCCTTCCTCGTTCTTTTTATTTTCCTTTCTTTCCTCTTCTTTTCTTGTCCTTTCTTTCTCCCTTCCTCTCCTCCTTCCATCCTTCTTCAATTCCTTTCTACCCCATATCATAACTCCAAAGTTTGGTTTTTTGCAACATTTCATGCTTTTAAATTTCTTAGGTGTGGCGTATCACACCAAAATAATTTCAATGTGATACATAGCTCCATGTTCCCCTTACTTTCAACCCAAATACTTATCCCTTATTATATTGCAAGGAGTTTTTCTTCATGTAATACACAAAGTGTCTAAATTTGTCTTAAAAAAATATTTCCAATTTTCTTTCAAGTTATCCTACAAAAACTATTTTTTTTGTAAGGGAAAAACACTTCTTTGAGACCTCCTCTCTAGGCAAGCAAAAGAGTCACATGCTTCTAAACTTCATACTTGCTCAAACGTGTGAGCAAGGTGCCAACATCATATTATGGGTTTTCACTCAAGAAGTATGGCCATACTTCCAAGGGCTTAGACTTGTATATCCTTCATAAGGAGGTTTAGTAATTTTACTGATTTTTTATATTTATTAAAAAATGTGCATTGACATATTTTCTTAATGTTGCAAGAGTCTCTCTTTCAAATAGGGCTCCCTTTTATTTTTTAGACAACAAAGAGAAATTATGTTGTTCTATAGGATTTCTTCACAAAATAATCATGTATAAGGTTCACTGGGACCTCTTGGAGTTAATTAATGATTTAAAGAAACATCTTTGTTTTAAATAGAGATCCTCTTAGACTATCTCTCAATTCTAGTCACTAATCATCCAACCAAAACCAAATCAAGTATTTAGCAAAAACAAATTTAAAGAATTAAACCGAATATTAATATTTCTCTAAAAGGACTTTAAATGTTATCCTCTCGTTCAATCAAATCTCAATTATATCATCATACAGATTTAAATCATTCTAGTAATTTAGAATTCAAATATACATCAGATGAGCCCATAGAACTTAAACAATAACAATGCATCAACCATATTGAAATCATTCATGTTTATATTATCACAACATTTGAACCTTTCATATTCGAGAAGCACACTAATCAATCCAATGTTAAATATTTCAACAACATATGAGCCCATAGAGAAAAATATAATATTGATCCAGGAGGATATTGTTGGCCACTTGCCTACTCCACTTGGATCCCCACAATTGTTTCTTTCCATTTTTCAGTTTCCTTAATTGTACCACAATTTACTATCTTTGGCAGTTTTTCGGGTCGTGAACTTTTGGAGTAGTTTTGAGGCCCTAAACGACAATTTTTCGGAAAATGGGCAAATGTGAGTCTTTGACTCACATTTGTAGTCAAATTTTGTATTCCTCAAATAGATATTTCTAATGAGGTATCATACGCGTTAAACAGAGATTGTGTGCCAAAGTTACGATGCCAAGAAATTGAAGTACTAGTTTACCCCAACGGGGCCCACATTTTTGTCGCTTTATCTTCTAGGGTTAGTTTTTTGGATGTTTAGGGTTTCCCATTGTTTTTCAATAATAAATAGGCCTTCGAGCCTCATTGTAACACAGTTTAGAGGCATGTATCCACCACATCGCTTCTCAGAGATAAGCTACCATCGCTCGAGCTAGTTTATTTCCATTTTGTATGTAAACATATTTCAGTTCTTTGATATTAATGAAACAAAGTGTTATTTCTGCTGCAACTATGTATTTATGGTTATATCTGTATTTTGTTACATTCATGTTTAAATTTGGATCAGTGGTATCAAAGCGGTCTGCTCTTTCTTTGTTTTTATTTGCATGTTGTTGGCTTGTTGGGGCTTGACCCAGGTTCGGAGTTAATTAGCCAAACAAATCCCTGTACTACTGGCCCTTTCAGCAACAGTCCATAGAGCGTGGACTGAGGTCTCACTCGAAGTAGTATGGGGGGGTGCTAGAACCAGGTTTTTGCACCCTTGAGATGTCTAAGGGTTTTATTTGGTCCAACTGTTAGTCCCTTCGCGTAGGTTACTTTGCGCACTTCCCTGGCCTTCACGCCCTGATATATTCGCCTTCACGCATCCCTAACCAGGGTATGTGGGGCTTCCACGTTGCAAGAGCAGCGCTCTGCACTATTTCCCTAAGTCACACCCAAGGTCATACTTATCTTCTTACACTAGTTAGTTATCTTCACATAAATGGATGCCTTATGTTATATTTATTTATACAGCACATTCATATGAGTTCACACAACAAATAAACAATAAACTTGCAATTCATACCCAATAATACAGAAAACAGGAAAAGATACACAGAAATATGATAAAAATTCTCTTTATTAATGCTTCCAATGGTTACAAACTCGACTTGCCATGTGCACTCAGTTGCAGGGGTCCACGCACTCAGTTGTGGACTACTAGGCCTATGCGCACTTAGCTACAGAGCCTTCTTCTCCTCTACAACCCAAAGACACAACTTACACTTCGACTCAATGCTTCATCAATTGCTTAGACTCATCTTTTCCGCTCTTCCTCTCTCCTCTTAGACTTAGAGCCTCGCTCTATTTATACAATCTCATGGTCCATGGACCATGGGAAGATTTTTCAAACTGACATTACATTACAAAAACCAGGGTGGACAACCCTATGACTCTATTATGACTTCGAGCGCCGCCCCCATAAATCATGGAGTCTTTACAATGGACTCAGTGAAAACTTGGGCTTTAAGCCCCAAAACATGCCTTGGGGGGATTCCACGCCCAATAGGACCCCAACACAAACATCATGACTTTCCCTCGAGTCACTCTATCGGTGCGGAGATCTTTGCACAGAGACCCTCCAATTCCACTTGAACAACTGCAAGGTTGGCAGTGCACTGAGCGGCTGTCTGCCGAATCTCCTGTACAAGTTGTTCTGAGACTGCAGTGTCGGAACTACTTCCCTGGATCTGTTCCTGCATCCCCCGCATTTGTGCAAGCTTACCTTCTATTGTTGTTGTAATGATGAAGGCCTCGTCAATCCAAGGCTGAACGCACGCCTTCATGAACCTCTGAGTGAGGGTCACTATCTGCGTTGTCCCTTTAATGCTGTCATATTGCTGTTGGAGCTCACACGCCTCTATCTCTAAGTGTTGGATGTTAGGGTCCTCGTGCAGGTTGGTGAGGACCTCGAATGACTCCTCCAACATTTTGGTGCAGTCCCTTACTGCACTGCTGATCTCTTCCATTCCCGATGTAATAACGTTGGCACACTGTTCTCTTACCTCTAGAGGGGTGGATGGCTACACCTTCAACCGCAGCTCTGCTATCTAAAGGTTCAGATCTAGCTGAACCTTGGTCATTTATTCTCACGCCTCATGCACCCTTGCTGCTAATCTATGGATGCATGCCTTTGCTGGTGCGTCTACTGGGATGGCTAGTTTAGGGACCATCTGGCAGGCTTCTTCTAGTACCAGTACCATCTACCTGTTCTACGACACCACTTTGTCACACTACAAGCTCAACTGCTCCATGTTGATCTTTTGCTCGCTCAGCACTTGCAACACACGGCTTTCCCTAGCCCACAGTTTTGCAGTAATCGCATCCTGCTGAACACAAAGCATCTCCTATGGGAGCTCAGCCATATTGATCCCTATCCCTTTGAGTGCATTAATCGTAGGCCTATCAGCCTCATTTGTTGTAATCAGTTCCCCCTCTGGCAGCACTATTGTGTTTGTTATCCTAGCACGTAGCATTTGCTTGGTTGCAGCTGTCCCTACTGCGAGGCTGGTTGAAAGGGTACCAGCCTGAGGAGTGCGCACCTGCAACTCCTAAATCTATACTCTAAGGCCCCCCAACACAATCTGATTCTCCTCCATGAAGTTCTGGAGGGCCACGGTGGTGACGTCGCACATCGTTTCACCTATGTCATGCAAATCACCCTTAGTAAGGGTGATTGGGTCAATCGACAACTTGGATGTTTTCACCTTTTTGCACAGCCCCATTCCCTCACTTGGGTGTTGGCGCTTCAATAGTGTTAATGCTGCTTGTCGACCCGCACCACCATCCTCTTCCTCTATTTCCATCTCTTTCTCCTACCCATGCAAAGGCGACTTCTGGCCCTCTCGTGCCTTCTCTGCTGCTTTCTATGTTGCTGTTGTTGCGGCCTTTTTTTGTTCTGATGCTGCATGCATAGTGTCACGTGCCTCTTGCACTTTTGCTGCCACTGCTCCTTGCTTTCTCTTTTCTACCAACTGCACCATGCGCAATTTGGCCTCCTGTTTCTTCTTCTGTACAACATACTTCTCCGCCACAGTGATGTCTGGGGCGCGCCACTCCAGCAGCCATGTCTCTAGTACATCGAAAATTACATCATTTGTGGCTATGAAGGGTAGCTCAGTCCATTTTTTGGTGAGGTCCTTACACGCTCTGATATATATGTTGTGGAAGTCCGCTTTAAATTCTAGAAAACTTTGAAGGCTATTGTAGATAGTGGGTGATAACTGCGGCTTGCGGTTAATCCCCATTCTGATGTTCATCTCCATGAACACCTAGAATATCTTGTTGTCGCAGATCTAGTTCGCGTCTTTCATATCCCATAGTGAAGCGTACTTCATGGCCTCTGGTAGATCCCTATCAATTGTAGGGAATTGATTGTCCTCTGGTGATTCCACTGCCACCAACACTATGGACAGTAGAAGCCATGCATAGTGGAACGTTTTTCCTTATTCATGGGCCTCGCAAAAATTTTCTAGGAACTCTTTGCATAAGAGATCGGACTAGTTAAACTGGACCCCCTCCACGCACTGCTCAGCAAGTGCAACCACCGACATGGGCACCTCGTTCGCGTGACACTTCTACATGAGCTTGCCTACCGGTATCTGGATCACCACTTTAACTGCTTTGTTGTTGATGCTGGATATGGCATAGCCCCTTTTCTTCTTCTCCAGCTTGTATTTCTTCTTCACGGCCTCCGCGATGGCCAAATCACTACTCTTCCCCTCCGAGATGTTTGTGGGGTCCTCTCCTTTGCACGGGAGCTGGGTGATGCGATGGATTAAGTGGTCTGTGATGGGGATGGGCTCCTCTAGCCACAAACACCCACCATGCACCAGGCAGAGCAACTGCCTGATGACAAATATCGTTACTAGGGTGTGGTGGAAATGCGACACCTAGAGCAAGCTTAATAACCCTGCCTTTTCCACTCCACGTAACCACTTTCGCGACTCCAATTCGATAACCCCCACTGCGGTGTTCTGCTTGGGCTTCATGAGCTGCGTGGTCTCTAGATGAGGGAATTTCTCGTGGTCAGTGAGATCCCAATCTTCAAATTTCATGCTCAGCACCTGTCCCTGGTGCATTCCCTCAAAGATGATGTTGTCCGGGAGGGATGGAGTCTAGAGAGGGCTCTTGCTCTCATTGAGGTCCTTGGGCACTTTCACCTTCCCGTTCCACAGAGGGATATACATGGGTAGCTTGGTTGGAGGGTGCGCAGACTCTATTTCTTCCTCCATGCCCTTGTACTCGTCTTCTTCAATTATGAGGTCCTCCAAATATTCCTCCTCCTCGTCGGTTTCCAAGTTAACTGTTTTCCCTTTCTCCTCCATCGTTAATTTGGTGTGCAATGAGTTTTACGGGGACACACACACTGGAACCATCGGCTGTTTGTCTTTCTTCGACCTCAGTATGCACGGTGATTTAGGGATTTCCGCCACAATCACGGCGCCTTTAGGGGCATCTTCTATGGTCAGGGCCTAAGCAGCCTCTTCCGCAGTCATCTCTACAATTTCCCTAGCTTCTTCTAATGTTGCCATCATGCTGGTCTAGAAATCTCTCAATCGCTCAATCAAGGGCTCAATCAATGCTCTACACAGGGCAACCAAGTCTCGACTTAGAATGTGTGAGGCATATAACAACTCAATTCGCAAATGACCAAGTGTTGTTTACTGGGTAGCCCTTTGTAATTTATAGCACCTTTTGAATTTGAATTCGACCATTCCCCCCAAATCTGGTTCATTAATGCTCCCTTGGCGGCAGATTTTCCTAAATCCTCCCCATAAAGCACATCTTAAAGGCCTACCACCCACTCTATTTGGTCTCAAGTCAAGCATCACATCATGAATAGTGACTCCAACAGTCACTTTCCAGCCAACCCGCATGGCAGTGCATCCCCCCTTGCATGGTCGCGGACCTTGTGACACTTTGCTCCTACATGTAGCTCCAACATCGTGCAACTCTCGGGCAGAGTAGTTTATAGTCCCGTGCCTCCTTTCAACTGCTTGGAGCGCTAAGATTATACTTCCCATGACTATTTAGGTGGTCACGCCACCTATATAGGGTTTCATCTCGTCATCCATCACTTTTCCAGGAAAACATCCACCTTTTGTTGTTACTGGCTATGTTGCGCACTTTATCATCTGTAGCGCACCACCACGGTTGAACTGTTTAGTAATATGCGGTCCAATCCAAGGCATCAGGCTAATCAAATCTTAGTGGTAGTCCCCAAATTTTGCAACGTGACCGCATGCACCCTGTTTTATCACATTGTCCTATAAGCCCACAGAACTGTTGGTACGCACAGGTCCCAATCAATCCACTGCACATCATATACCTTGTTCAGTGCTTCACGTAATTTGTTACAAGCTTTTGCGTGGATAACCTTCTACACACTCATTCTTTCCATACTTCGTTGTTCCAACTAGGGGGGTCATTCACACAATTGCCTCGACCACACAGGCTTACTGACTTTGTTTCCTAACGCGAAGTCCATGTGCGTCCACGTAGGTTTTTTAAAATATGCATGTATCCATCTATATAGGTGTGTGCATGGATCGTTTCATCAAACAATATTGTCTGTTAGTCACATCTAAGGCTTCCCAAATTGTATGCGCATCATCCTCTTGCATTCGCGCCAGTCCTCAAAGCTTCCTTGTTGTGTACCCCACAACCTCGTGGGTGTGGCGCACAGTACCCATTTCAAAGACTCGAAGCATTGTTGTTCTGGCACCTCCCTTTTGAATATGTTTAGGAAGTCATCTACCTCACTTAACCCATCATGCGTAGGCAGATCCCTTACCTCTATTGATACGCAATGCATCGATCTCGTCATCATGTTACAGTTCAGCGTGGTTACCTTGTGCAACTGGTTCTACCATCGTGTTATCTCATCATCAGAATCCTATGTACAGGAGCTTTCATGCTCCCATGAGATTCACCCATCCGTGGTTGGATTTACCCAGTCTTGCTCTTGCGCAGTTATCTTGTAGATGCAGTCCAATTCATTGTTCCTGTCGTAGTCGCGCACTGGCTCCCTGTAGCACGAGCCTTCTACAAGGTTCAAAGGTACAACTACGCATAGAGACTTTTTCTCAAAAATCATCTTGCGCTTCTTCAGATTTATCACCCCATTCATGTCAGTGGCCCAATCAATTACTAATAGTGCGGGGTAGGGATTCTTGTCATCAACAATCTCTGTAACTTCAAAATCTGCCAACACAATTGCTCCTTCAATGTCCACGATGATTCCCTAAAATCTTCCCAAAGGTAGGATCCTTTGTTGGTTTTCCATTCGCAGTTGGATAAGAGACCATTGCAGTGTAGGCCTTCCCATGTGCTCCCATGTCTGCTTTGGCAAAACACTCATGTTCAATACTAGGTCCAGAATCACTTGATCCATCTCATATTCCCCAATCTGCACAGTCAATCTCACCTCTCTTCCCGTCTTTTTCGCGTGCTTTTCGATCTTTGGGACTACGCGCGGCCCTCTTGGCACAGTCCTGGTGCATCTATTTATGAGTTCCTATAGCCCCTTTACAGCCTTGCTGTCACGCAGCAGCTTCATGCATGTTTCCAGGAACATCGTGAGAATCGATGGGTCCATTTCTGGCTCCGGTCTGTCTTTACTTCCTGAAGTGGAGGCATTAGCAAAGCTCTTCCTAGCTTCCATGAAGGTTTCCTTAGTGCACTACAAATCAAACTCTGGTTCTTTCATCGGAGCCTTGCGAACCCAAGTACTCTCTTCAGGTTGCTTGACTTTATCGTCCCCTGTTGTAATTCCACTTCAGAGCACAATGTTCACATTAGGGTCTTCCTCGCGCGGCTCAGACCTCATCATTTGCAGGTTCTGAGTCGGGGGAGGTTGGAGCGCTCATTTATCATGCAACCTCGCTATTAGTGTGGGACAATCCTCCATCTCATGATCAAACAATGTACAATACAAGCATGATGGACGTGTTGGATTCGTACAATCACGGGCATAATGTCCTAGCCCTCTGCAATTGTAATATATCAGCTCTCCGTGACCTCTTCCATGTCCTCCTCCACCTAGGCCTCGTCCACGCCCCTGAAATCCGGTTTGCACCATCCCTGCATTCTGGTCAAGGGGCCACGTTTCATCCTGAACTCTATAGGTGGGAGTCCTATCCATCATCAGTTCATAACTTCCACAGGTGCGCTCATCATGTCCCACTGATCTACAGAAATTACATAACAACTATTATGAATTCTGCATGTACTTCTGCAATAGATGGCAGTTGTCTGTAGCATGCTTTCCCCCTATTTTACAAATTGCGCAACATAATGCAGGCATTGTGCTAGGTCCTTCTTATGTCTTTGGTCTCAACATCATTGGTTCTCCTCTCGCGAGGTAATTCGCGAACACCGGGCAGTGGTCCTTGTCATGTCCCTGACCCTTGCACTTTACGCACCATACCTCGTCGCGCACTTTTGGGCGAGCTGTTATGTCTTGTTTCAGACTTTGCATCTCAAGGCACAAGTTTTTCAACTACGCGTGGATCTACTGAAATCCCAGGTTAGGATCCTGTACCGGGGTTTCATGCAGTCTCATCGCGATTTCCAAAGCCTCGACCTGAGTTGTTAGCCTCTGTTGTGACAATGCGTTCCTTAAATGCGGTGTTAGTGATGCTAAAAACCATTCGCGGTATTGTCCATCTGTCAAAGTCATGTTAGCTTCACGAATTGTGCACTTTAGTCTCTGATCCAACTCCCAAGGGGTCTCGCCTGGTACCATCGAGACCTCCTTGAACCCAATGATCGGTTGCGCCTCTGGCTTCGACCTGCTAAATTATGTGTTCAGTGCAGTTTGGATGTCTGCGATCACTGCATTCGATTGTAATTAGAATGCTTAATGTACCAGGTTAGTGCGTGATCCTGTAGAGTGCTAACCAACGTTTATTTCTTTATATTGTCATCTGTAACTCCCTGTGCTTCCCATACAGCTTTTATCATGAACGAAAACTGTTCTGGATCTTCATTTCCTACTTCCTTGAACACTGGCAATTTTATCATGCTTGCCATATTAACTCGCGGTGGTGGTAGAGGTGGTATGGGCAAAGATCGGGGTGAAGATAGTGACACTGGTGGTGGGGTGGGTGGGGGTGGTATGTGCAGAATCCTCTGCCTTATCAAATTGATCGCACTCCTTGGTGAGACCTTCACAAGCTCTTCCTTGTTCGCTCGTGGAGGTGAAAACAAGGGGCTAGTTTCTAGTTCTATACTACCTTTGTTTCTGTAAATTCTCCCACTTCGCGTAGCCCCAAACATCAATGTATTCGCATAAACTGCTTTCCACACAATAGCATTTTAATCCAAGTGTTAAAAGATTTAATGTACTTACCTCGCGGTCCTTTTAGGAAGCGTCGCTCTGCCTCACTATAGATGACTGAAGTATCTACCGCGAATTCATTAAATGAATCCTCCTATAATTTAATTGATCCAGTGATCAACAACACACACAATGTTATCCTTCGATGCTTCCAATCTGCACACCAATTTTGGAGTCCACACAATAGGTCTGTCGAGCTTGCACCTTCCTTGGCTATCTACTAGCTTCGTGATCCACTCGTATAGCCCAGTAGGGAAAGATGTGAAGAAAATTTTGTGGATCTCTGTGTATAGGTAACATTCTAGCCACTCTTCTTTTGATAGTCGCGGATTCCTATTCTCCTGTGCCACAAACTTGTGAATCTTCCTATCCAACGAATCTTCAATTCCTTTCTTAGCTGGATTCCAATGATACGACATCAGACATCTCTATGCAAACCCTAAACATGGCAACTGAACCATTTGTTGGCTTGTTGGGGCCTGACCCAGGTTCAGAGTTAATTAGCCAAACAAATCCCTATACTACTGGCCCTTTCAGCAATAGTCCACGTAGCGTAGACTGAGGTCTCACCCGAAGTAGTATGGGGGGGTGTTGGAACCAGGTTTCCACACCCTTGAGATGTCTGAGGGTTTGATTTGGTCCAACTGTTAGTCCCTTCATGTCGGTTACCTTGTGCACTTCCCTATCCCTCATGCCCTGATATATTTGCCTCCGTGCAGCCCTAACTAGAGGCTGTGGGGCTTCCACACTATTGGAGCAGCGCTTTACACTATTTCACTAAGTAAAACCCAAGATCTTACTTATGTTCTTACACCAGTTAGTTATCTTCACGTAAATGGATGCCTTATGTTATATTTATTTATACAACACATTCGTATGAGTTTGTGCAACAAATAAATAGTAAACTTGCAATTCATACCCAATAATACATAAGACAGGAAAAGATACATAGAAATATGATAAGACTTCTCTTTATTAATGCTTCCAACAGTTACAGGCTTGACCTACCCTGCACACTTAGCTGCAGGGGTCCGCGTACTCAGCTGTGGACTACTAGGCCTCTACACACTCAGCTACAGAACCTTCTCCTACTCTACAACCTAAAGACACAACTTACACTTCGACTCAATGCTTCATCAATTGCTTAGACTCATATTTTCCACTCTTCCTCTCTCCTCTTACACTTAGAGCCTCGCTCTATTTATACAATCCCATTGTCTACGCACCATGGGTAGATCTTTCAAACCGACATTACATTACAAAAACCAGGGCAGACAACCCTATGACTCTATTATGACTTCACGCTCCATGCCCACAAATCACGAAGTCTTTATAGTGGGCTCAGTCAAAACTTGGGCTTTAAGCCGCAAAACATGCCTTGGGGGGATTCCATGCCCAACACATGTCCCCAACAAGGTCAGAGTATAAGGAGTTAGGGCTTGAACTGGTTGAACCTTTGCAAGACTAGCCTTGTAAACCCCGACAACCTCCCATGTCGAAAGAAAAGAAAGACGAGGGGGCAAGAGATCCTTTCAAAATATTGCTTGCAAAATTCCTTGAGCAATAGAGGAACATGATGATGGACAACTTAGCCTAGATCCTTCTGTGGCTACCCACAGGTGATGCATCTCCTTTTAGTAGCCACTCTAGAAGCACCAAACCCTTTAAGGTACAAGTTAACTTTAACATCCACATATTTGAAGGTCAGATAGATGTGGATGTCATAGATAAATGGTTAAATATGTTAGAAGGATATTTTTCAGTTCATTATTTTTCCAACCAAGAAAATATTACTTTTGGACTCCTCAAATATGCCCCCCACGTTAAGGACTAGTGGGAAACCTACTATGAGAAGAGGGATGAGAGTGCACCCTCACTATTTTCAGTTGCACCCACTTGGAATTCTTTCCAACACACCATTAAGGAGCAGTATTACCTTTTCGAGAGATATGAGGATAAATACATAAAGTGGACCATGTTGCGGTAGGGAAGGGACCAAGACATGTTGGAGTTCACAAATATTTTTCATACCCTTCGCATGTAGTTCGGTATCAAGGATTCTAAGAGACATTTGGTACTCAAGTACTGTGGTAGTCTACACAAGTACATCTAGGACAAGATGGAGTTCCTGGAAATCTCCTTGCTTGGCATGACCTATCGATATGCCGTCAAGATCGAGAAAAAAACTTAAACAAAAGAAGAGAGACTTTGGATCCATGAATCTGAAGCAAGGGAAAGGCACACCCAAACTGTAGAGAAAAGGACAAAGCTAAGGCAGGGTGACCCAGGAAAACCTCCAAATCCGCAACCAAAGAACAACACCACGAAGAAAAAGAAGGATACGAAAAAATGGTGTGAGTTCCATAAGAGCCCCACTCACAACACAAGTGAGTGTCAGGCCAAGAAGTCACTGGTGGCTAGGCTGAAGGCTTCCGAGTCATATGCATGTTACGACTCTGAGTCAAAACCTGGAAAGGGGAATGACAAAGGGAATCATATTATTGACACAGAGCCAAGTGCCACCATTGCCACCACCAAGATCTATAAGAATGAGTCTGAATATCTAGAGGAGGGGCAATGCCTCTTCCACTCACAAATTTGGGTGAAGGGTTCTCTACTGCAGTTCTGTGTCAACAACAGGACCCAAAAGAATCTCATTTCATCAAAGGTGATGTAACAATTGGGCCTTTGACCACAACACACCTGCATCCATACACCATTGGGTGGCTTCACCAAGGATGAGATCTTCGTGTTAGCCAATAGTGTCGCCTTCCCTATAGCATCAAGCCCTTCATGAATGAGGTACTATGTGATGTTGCTCCTCTTGAAGTTTGTGATGTATTATTAGGAAAACCATACTTGTGAAAGTGACATGTTGTGTAAGAGTCTAGGCCTCACATTGTTATTATTACCTTGGGAAATAAGTTGTATAGGATACTAGAGGTAGCACCACCTACCACCATCTCTTTGATCACTACAAAGAAATGCAGTAAGATCATTTCCAAGACTAGGAAATCCTTTTCCCTTACGATTCACCCTTAGGGAAAGAAGAATATTGTGGCCATGACCTCTATATAGGGATCCTCTACACGACATCAGTAGATAGACAAGGTCGTGGAGGACTACAAAGACATTTTCACCTCACCCACAGGAGTACCTCTACACTATCAGGTCAGGCACTCCATCGATTTGACCTCAGGCGCATCGTTGCCCAATGGATTGGTCTATCGATGCTATGTTCTAGAGAACAATGAAACCAAGAAGTAGATTCAAGAGTTATTGTAGAAAGGGTACATCAAGCCAAATTCATCACCCTGTGGGAGCCTGATCATGTTGGTACAGAAGAAAGACATGACTTGGAGACTATGTATTGAATATCGAGTGCTGAACAAGATCTCTATCCGAAATAGGTATCCAATCCCACAGATTCATGACCTTCTAGAACAAGTCAAGGGAGACAAATATTTCAGCAAAATTGACTTGAAGTTCGGTCAGCACCAGATACCAATTAAACCCTCTAATGTGTGCAAGACTACCTTCAAACTCAAGGAGGGCCTTTTCAAATGACTGGTCATGTCTTTTGGGTTGATAAATTCCTCGTGAACTTCATGAGAATGATGGAAAACATCTTGCAACCATTCACCAATTCATTTGTGATGGTGTATTTGGATGACATCCTGATATTTAGCCAAATTTTGGAAGAGCACCTCCACCATATTTAACAAGTCCTCCAAACCTTGCAACAACACAAGTTGTGTGTTAATTTGGATAAATGCACTTTTGGTATGACCTAGGTTCAATATCTAGGATACATAATTGATGAGAGGGGTGTGCATGTGGACCCAGCCAAGATACAATTCATTCAATATTGGCCAACCCCAACCAATTTAACAGAGCTCTACTTATTTTTGGGTCTTGCCAATTTCTACTATAGGTTCATGTTGGGGTTATCTCATATCGCTAGGCC
Organism: Pinus taeda; assembly: GCA_000404065.3. NCBI lineage: Eukaryota > Viridiplantae > Streptophyta > Pinopsida > Pinales > Pinaceae > Pinus > Pinus taeda. The sequence continues at coordinate 38,365 of APFE030783707.1, forward strand.
TTTAAGTCAAGTCACCAAGGGCAGAGCAAAAGCAAGTTTCCTTTGATCCAAATCCCAACAGAAGGTGTTTTCCAAGTTGAAGCATCACCTCTGCTCTACACCAATGCTCATATTACCAAACCTACAACAACCATTTGAGATTGAGACATATGCCTTCGACTATGCTATTGGCGCAGTTCTTAGTTAGCAGGGGTGTTACAAGTCTATTTGGGCACATCATTCCCAACATTCAAATTAGTACTATTAGGACTCATCAAACCCTAATTCAGTTTCTAAATGCCCTAGACAAGTCATCACTTTGAATGCCTCCTTCCCTAAGAGTTTCCTAGCCTGAAGCCCTCTAGAAATGCCTCCTTGAGGGACCGACACAGCCTTGGTCAGGGTTAAGTGCGCTTCAGTGCAGGTATGCCCATGTCAGGGTACATTCCAGAGAACTTAGGCCCACTTTGACCTGCAATGGGTGAGGTTGAGCGGAATCCTCATAGGGTTCTGGGAATATTCTTATCTTCTGGATCCTTCTAGAAGATTCCCACACTTATCATCTCCTATGAGCTTGAAATTAGATAGGGAATGAGTTAAGTAACCTCCTATCCTCTCATCCCTTCCTCCATGGAAACTAACTCTAATTTTTGAAGGCCATTCAATGCCCTCATTTATGACCAAACCACCACCATTTTCCTATAAATTGAGCACTCATCTAAGTGATCAGGGGCTAGACTTTGAGAATTTGTAAGGAGATACTATTGGTATGAGGTTTGAGATTGTAAGAAAGTATTTTTATGATGTCAGAGTGTTGTGCTTTTGATGTGATGTTGGTTGGAACTTAAGATGGAGGAGTGACAATGGATCAGACTTCATAGTTGTAACTCTTCCTTCTACTTAATAAAGTTGTTTACACCTTTTCCCATATTCTTGTCTTTATGTATGATGATTATATGTGTAAATGATTTTGATTCCCTTTGCTTATAGTAGATAAATATCTTGCTTTGATTGGTTTTTGTCCTCCATTTATGATTGCAGGTACTTGTCGAGCGGATTAAGTTCGAGAAGGAGAGACGGGAGCCAAACAAAGGAGACAAAGGGAAAGTGAAAGATAACAAGTAGGTCCCTTGTCTTATTTATCTTCTATAGAAAAAGAATAAACTCTTTAAATCTGTTGTTCTAGTTGTAGTTACCCACCTAGGGAAATTGTATTTATCCATAGATGCAAAATTCCACATAACAAATTAGCAACTCCATTAGGAACGATCATCATTCCAGGTAGTTTACCTTCATCCTAGTACACCCTAGTAGACTTTACTTGCTTCCATTGATCTTGTCTCAGCCTTTTTGAAGTGTTTTTTGGTAAAAATTGTGCTTGAAAGCCCTTAGGATAACCTCTCTGGCACCAACGCAGGTTTTCTCAAGAGACAAAGCACTGTAGAGCACCCTTGGCTTGAGGACAGTGCTCTGAAGTGCACTATCTCCCATTCAAGGCTGCGCTGATCCTCCTTAGGTCAAAAATCTCTCCTTTGACTTTATTTTTCCTGAATTTCCTTTTGTTTGTGCTTGCTTAAAGATCAATGATTGTTGTACTTCTGAAATCAATTTGTGTTTCCTCTCCTAGCCCTACTTTGGCCTTGATTGTTTATTGTTTCTTAAATTATTTCTTTATCACTATCAATTCATTGTCAAAGTTAGTTTATAGTCGATTAATCTTTGTTCAAAAGGAAGTATCCTAAAAGTGTTCATTTCTTTCGAAAGGGAATTGTCGTAAACTCTTTGTTCTTGCAAAAAGATTGATTAATTGTATGTGCATTAGTTTATTTTTGTTCATTTCAATATTAAGGGAATTGAAAAGAAAAACTTGCATTGTGCATTGAAAAAGTTTGAGTGTGCTCATATGAATAATTTAGGGAAATTGCATTAGATGTGTTCTTTGTTCTTTGATTAAAATAATTTGATTGCACTATCCCTACTAACTAAGGTTTTAATTGTTAAAATTGAATGAAAAGGATGCTTATCATATTAGTTGTATTCTAGGAATTTCAAAGACATCATGTGGTGAACCTTGAAAGGAAAATTATGAATCAATATCAACTTAAAATTAATCTCAATTAACCTAATGGAGCATTGTCACCTAACGCAAAACATTTAGAGGTTCTAGGCTAAAGACGTGTTCCGACATCGTAAAACATAGCAACTGTCACTAACTTTTCTGCGATACATTCCGAGTGTGATACCTCATTCCACATACGCGAGTATATCGTAGCTCGTCCACATACCTTCAGGTATATAGGGCGGTGTTACAGTACGTAAAGGATTAAGGAATTCTCTCACTGTGCGGTTTTGCATTAGACAACGCTAATACGAATTGGGCCTCCACGTACTTTCGTGTATACATGGGAGGACAAAACTAGGTTGCTATCCATCCTTAGGTAACCGAGTCGGCCGCCTTGTACACTGTGATACACCGAACACAATATTCAGGGAGATTTCCTACCCATACTTCTCAGTTCACAGGGAGGTATTTTGCAGTTCATAGTTGCTTGGTAAACCTTTTGCCTAGTTTACCCCTTTTTGATTATTTCCTTTTTGTAATAAAATCAATCAGCAATCGTGGAGGAACATCAACCCTTACATTGTCGTTTGCAGAGCACAGTGAGTAAATTGCCTTTACTGCCCGAAGCTACACCTATCCGATCAAAGCGGTCTCATTTAACTGAATCCAATACTTCACAAACTTCTGGTTCTTCATTTGAATTACCTGAAACACCTATACCGGTAAGTATTGTGACGGAAGTCCTACCATGGAAGGGAAATTATGGATAGCGCATTAGAATTCGAGAAATTAAGATTATCCAGAGCTAAACATATATAGCAGCTCATGGATACATCATTAAGATCTGAAGAATATCTATTGACGCATCCCCTGATGATGGACTCACTTGGTAGTCTGAAATGTTGGGTTCACAAAACTTTATAACAGGTCATTCCTCCTCTATCTAAAACTATCCTCACCTGTATGGATTCATTATTTAACAACATCAAGTCCTACCATGGAAGGGATATGATGGAAAGCACATCATAATTCAAGAAATTAAGATTATCCAGAGCTAAACATATATACCCAACTCATGGATACATTATTAAGATCTGAAGAATATCTATTGACGCATCCCCTGATGATGGACTCACTTGGTCGTCTGAAACGTTGGGTTCACAAAACTCTATAATAGGTCATTCCTCCTCTATCTAAAACTATCCTCACCTGTATGGATTCATTATTTAACAACATCAAGTCCTACCATGGAAGGGATATGATGGACAGTGCATCAGAATTCGAGAAATTAATATTATCCGGAGCTAAACATATATACCCTAATCATACCTCATGGATACATCATTAAGATCTAAATAATATCTATTGATGCATCCCCTGATGATGGACTCACTTGGTAGTTCGAAACGTTGGGTTCACAGAACTCTATAACAGGTCATTCCTCCTCTATCTAAAACTATCCTCACCTATATGGATTCATTATTTAACAACATCAAGTCCTACCATGGAAGGGATATGATGGACAGCGCATCAAAATTCGAGAAATTAAGATTATCCAGAGCTAAACATATATACCCTAATCATAGCTCATGGATACGTCATTAAGATCTAAAGAATATTTATTGACGCATCCCCTAATGATGGACTCACTTGGTAGTCCAAAACATTGGGTTCACAAAACTCTATAACAGGTCATTCCTCCTCTATTAAAACTATCCTCACCTGTATGGATTCATTATTTAACAACATCAAGTCCTACCATGGAATGGATATGATGGACAGCGCATCAAAATTTGAGAAATTAAGATTATCCAGAGCTAAACATATATACCCTGATCATAGCTCATGGATACATCATTAAGATCTGAAGAATATCTATTGACGCATCCCCTGGTCATGGACTCACTTGGTAGTCTAAAACGTTGGGTTCACAAAACTCTATAACAGGTCATTCCTCCTCTATCTAAGAATATCCTCACTTGTATGGATTCATTATTTAACAACATCAAGTCCTACCATGGAAGGGATATGATGGACAACGCATCAGAATTCGAGAAATTAAGATTATCTAGAGATAAACATATATACCCTAATCATAGCTCATGGATACATCATTAAGTTCTAAAGAATATCTATTGATGCATCCCCTGATGATGGATTCACTTGGTAGTCCGAAACATTGGGTTCACAAAACTCTATAACAGGTCATTCCTCCTCTATCTAAAACTATCCTCACCTGTATGGATTCATTATTTAACAAAATCAAGTCCTACCATGGCAGGGATATGATGGACAACACATCAGAATTTGAGAAATTAAGATTATCCAGAGCTAAACATATATAACCTAATCATAGCTCATGGATACATCATTAAGATCTGAAGAATATATATTGACGCATCCCCTGATGATGGACTCAATTGGTAGTCCGAAACGTTGGGTTCACAAAACTCTATAACAAGTCATTCCTCCTCTATCTAAAACTATCCTCACCTGTATGGATTCATTATTTAACAACAACAAGTCCTACCATGGAAGGGATATGATGGATAGCGCATCAAAATTCGAGAAATTAAGATTACCCAGAGCTAAACATATATACCCTAATCATAGCTCATGGATACATCATTAAGATCTGAAGAATATCTATTGACGCATCCCCTTATGATGGACTCACTTGGTAATCTAAAATGTTGGGTTCACAAAACTCTATAATAGGTCATTCCTCCTCTATCTAAAACTATCCTCACCTGTATGGATTCATTATTTAACAAAATCAAGTCCTACCATGGAAGGGATATGACGGACAACGCATCAGAATTCGAGAAATTAAGATTATCTAGAGCTAAACATATATACCCTAATCATAGCTCATGGATACATCATTAAGATCTGAAGAATATCTATTGATGCATCCCCTGATGATGTACTCACTTGGTAGTCTGAAATGTTGGGTTCACAAAACTCTATAACAGGTCATTCCTCCTCTATCTAAAACTATCCTCACTTGTATGGATTCATTATTTAACAACATCAAGTCCTACCATGGAAGGGATATGATGGACAGTGCATCAAAATTCGAGAAATTAAGATTATCCAGAGCTAAACATATATACCCTAATCATAGCTCATGGATACATCATTAAGATCTGAACGATATCTATTGACACATCCCCTGATGATGGACTCACTTGGTAGTCCGAAATGTTGGGTTCACAAAACTCTATAACGGGTCATTCTTCCTCTATCTAAAACTATCATCACCTGTATGGATTCATTATTTAACAAGTATTGTGACCCTAGTTACTCCTATAGTTACTGGTACATCTGTTACTGAAGTGGAATCTCCACAATTACCTGAGGATACTAGAACTGAATCTAGTGAAATGGTAACCCAAGTTGTCCAACAACAACTTGATTCTCAACCCGAATTTTTTCAATAAGAAATTACTTCTGAACCAGAATCTAGTGAATCTGTTCTGAACATGAATTCTGGAGGCAATCTTGCCGATACAATGTGAAATTTCATCTCTTCAACTTGTGATTGACCTGTTACCCAACAGTTTTGATGAAGAAGCGCGTTTCTTAGAACTCATCCATCTGGATGAAACTGGTCGTGAAGCTTCATTGGCTAACGAAGCACATAAGAAATGAATCAAGGTGCAATACGATGTAAATGTCAAGCCTCGCATTTTCTCAAAAGGAGATCTGGTCTTGCTTTATGATCAGGAAGCTGATAAACTAGGAGTATGAAAATTTGAACCACTATGGATGGGCCCTTACATTGTCAAGTATGTTTTAGCAAAAGGTTCCTACGAGTTGGTGGATTATGATGGAATTCTATTGTCGCAGCCTTGAAACGGGTTGTACCTCAAACGTTACTATGCTTAATTGGGTGTAGTAAAATCACTGTATATATGCTTTAATTGCATGTGTGTGTGTTAGTGTGCCTTTTAGAATTTTTGTGTGGTTAAGTAATCTGCTTTGCATTTGTTACAGATGTTGGAATATTTGGAACCATTCATTGGTTACGCCGATGGTGCTAGTCGTAGCATGCAGAACCTATCTTCTGCAGCATGGACCATTTTCGCTTCAAGTGGCAAGTTAGTGAGTTTTCAAGGGATTTGTATCGGTCGTTCTACGAAGAATATCGTGGAGTATAATGCATTGATTAAACTTCTCTTTGATGCCATTTCACTTGGCATTTGCTGAATCATCATTAGGCTGGACCCACAACTCATCGTACAACAACTAACAAACATTTATACCATCTAAAACCCAACAATTCTTCGTATGTTCCTTAGAGTTCGTATTTTGGAGAGACATTTTGAGTACATTCAATATCAACATATTTCCAGAAACTTTAACACATTAACTAATTCATTAGCGAACTATGTGTTAAACAGACATTTGCGACACATGTAAAAGTAAATTTTCAATTCACATCATTAGTTGAATAGGATTGCACATAACCATTTATAAAAACTTTGAAAGTAAAAAATAGATAGATGTTTTAAAAGTTTTTACAAAATTTGTGTCCAAGACATGCTTGGTCATCTAACCTAAAAACTCAAAATGCATACAAAAATCATCCTAAGTAGACCTAGTGATGCTCATAATAACAGGTCACAGCCTGAGCTATCATGTGCAATAACCCCATCCAACGGCCATGAACACCAATAGTATGGTGTTGCAGTCTCATAGGTAACTCCTCGATCCAGATATCTAGAATACCGAGGGTTAATCCCTCTACATGATCACTAGTAGAAAATGATGAAATTAGTGACTAGGTGACTAAAAACGTTAGTCACTGTAGCTTTTCCAATTGAAATACTACCAAAATTAAGCAATCTCAGCTGACCCAACTAAAAATGATGAACATAAACAACTAATTTAGTCGCGTATTAAAATATATGACTAGCTAATAAGTAATACAAATAAAAATGACTAAAAATAATGACTAATTTAGTCTACGAACAAAAATATGACTACCTAGCAAGTACTACAATAATAGAAATTAGACATTTAAGTTAGTCATTTTAATTTTGTGACTTCTTCAATCTAAAATTATAAGTGATAGGGGATTCAAAGGTTTTTATATATTGGTTGAAATGTTATACTTCCTTAAACACTTCTTTATTGGATCAATGAATGGTTATAGTTAGGGAGTTGATTAGAATCTTCAAGGTTATATCCTTTGATAACATTCACAAGGAATTAAATTCAAATCATTTGTCAAGAGTGAATGCACATAACATCCTTGTGAACCCTCAACTTTAACAACAACCGCACACAACTTCCACACATCATGTATAAATACTGATAGACAAATACAACAATGCCAATGTCCAACAAAAACCCATGTAATGAAGAGGAAACACTAATAAACATACACAGAATCTTCAATCCTTGGTTCTAAATATTACACAACCTTGAATGATGCTCAAATCAACTAAGAAAAATCTAGGCTATGGGTTATTAACGTGGTAATATGAATGAGAGGGGAAAAAATATTAGCAAATCATCAACTCCAACTTCACTCTCACCCTCCACATAGCACCAAGCACAACAATTTTTCTAAAGCATCTACAATACTAACAAGTAGTAGTAAATAACTATATTCTCATATTCCTATCATAATTATATTTAGCCTCTCTAACATGCTCTTGGTTTTTTAATGTATTCTATATATGAGTTCACTCTATATCTAGCTTAACATTATAACAAAAACAAAATAACGATTTTAATTTGCAAAAACTAATAGGATATAGTTTACACTGAATGAAAGAAAGCATTGGATTATAACTTATAAGTAAGAAAATATTTTATATCAATATAGTAATTAGTATTTTGAAATTGTTTTCCATGATGAATCCATTTAATTTAATACTTTTTGTTATGAATGCACTAAATCATTTTTCAATTTACTAATAGTGAAATCAATACACCTTATTGATTTGCATTATATGATTGTATTTTTTTCTTAAGTGAAAGTGTTTTCATTCCATCAAATCATTATTTTACATCAAAAGAGGTTGAAATATTTCATGGTCTACCACTATAGAAACCAAACCAAGCACACAATTTCATATTCCTTAAGAGCCACACAAAAAGTTACTAATAGTGTACCAAAAAATGAACAAGTTTCTCAAAAATAAGTGGGCTATAGGGATATATTGAAGCAAAAAAACAAATTTAGTGATACTTGATATAGTAGATAACTAGAGAACAAAATTAACATTTAATATTTTCTATATTCTAAGGCTTCCACAAGGATAGGATCCCTTTCACTTCCTAGAGAACAACCTAGAGTAGGGGGCAAGTCAAAGTGGGCTTTAATTTTCCCTAGTTTGTTGTCCATGAAGCACATTAACACCAACAATTCATCTGATTGAAAATCATCTCTTCTTAGGTAGTTTTCTTCTCCATCACCATGCAACCAAAAAATAACCTGAGGTGCCAGTAAAGATTGCATATATGTATATAGTAATTGAGGAAACTCTAGTGGTGGGCCATGCTTGCAACCCATATCTCCACCTTAGTAAGCACCTCAAAGTTAATAATGAATTGTATCATCTACAATATCATGTTTATCTTGAAAAATTCCCTCTTGAACACTTCTAGGAGTAAAATCATGATAAGGAGTAGCAAAGATTTCAATTCATTCTTGGGTTTTGGGGTTTCCAAAGTCCCTATAATAGGAAGTTCCATGGTAGAGCTATGCTCTCTATCTCACCATGGTCTCCATAGGAGAAGGAAACTATAAGAAATCGGAAAGAAAGAGTTTATAGGAGGGACAATTCCACAAAGATAGGCTAGTGGGAAGTGGAAGGTGAAAGTGGTGGGGCCTGACAAGGTTAGAGGGCAAGATTGTGTGCCTAAAAAGGGGAGAGGAATTCAAGCTAAGAAAATATAGTGAGGAAGTAATTAGTTAAAGGCCAAGAAAAAATGAGGAAAATTCAGTAGAAGTAGCTTTGATGCACTGGGGGAATGGTCTCAACATAGTAAGTTCAGTAAGAAATACTACCAAATTTATTGAGGGGGATGAACCACTACAGGGTGAAAAACATAAAATGATACAAAAATGACCAATGTTCCTTGTAAATACCTATGATTAGGCTTGAAACACACGAAATATACCAGACACCATTACACCATTACTGCACAATATACAATTGCATACAAACTATTAGCCTGACCCTCATGTATAGAGAGATGGCTCAGGCACCATCATAATTTGTTACCTCCTAGAATGACTAATGTGGAAATTTAGAGTAGTCTTACAAACCATGTTAGTCTTCTAAGTACAAGAGGGGTTAAAATACTAATGAGCCAAGGGAAATATGCCATTAAACAAACACGGGTGACATGATTGATGGGGTGGTAGCATAATTATGGCACACAATGCAATTGTATGTGCATTTTAATTCACTGGAGGCAATGATGGAATGTCTCCCTCCTCTTGTAGTGAGTGGGACTATGGCCTCATTCCTCCCATCTGTCTCATGCTAGCTAACCCATATAGGGATACATTATATGATTATTGAAATCAATGCAATTACTTGATTTTTCTCAGGCTTATTTGATACATTGCATATATTGAATGAGTGACAAAATGAATTGTATTTTCACTAAAAATCAATGCATCACATTCATTGGTTAAACATTTTTCATCAAAAAAGTATATTAAAAGATTAGTACTGGATAAACAAAGTGTTGGTATTTACCTTGTAATAGAATATTTATTTTATACCATTATAATATCTATTTCTAAACTGTTTTGTAATATATTAGTTTTGAAATCACTTAGATAATTTTCACTATATTAGAGTTGAAATCAATATTTATCAATTTTCTTACTACTATTTCTTAAATAAATGCATATAATCATTTTGCATTGTATAATTATTTAAATTAATGCACCCAATATAAGTTATGGATTATTAATATAATAATATAAATGAAAAAAATATTAGCAAATCATACATTCCAACTTCACTTTCACCCTCCCACATAGCACTAAGCACAATGCACAATGATTGTTCCAAACCATCTACAATACTAAGTAGGAGAAAATTTGAGCAAATGCAAATACTAATAGTTACACTAATAGTTAAATATACAAAGCCAAATCCATCCAATTGACTGTAGACAATAATGGAGATGTTTGCAACATCAACAACAAAATGTCACAAAATACACTAGATCCATCCAGTTATAGACTGCAATATTGCAACATCATCCCGCCAATTTGGCGCGAATTTTCTTAAATTCAAAGAACATTTTGAATTTGTGCATTGCATTTTTCTCGAATTACTCTAATGGATGACTTTGAAGCTCCTACATTCTCTCGAGGCCTCAATTTTGAATGGAAACGCTGGTCATTCACTCTTGGCTATGAAAATAATGACGGGGAATGTGAAAACCCAACCATTTGTAACCAATATAATGAAATCAAATGTCGTCCAGAGATCATTGACATATCAGAATCGTTCCCTGGACCCCGGGGCTTCCAATGATATGGATTGAGCCTAGGAACTCAAGTTTTCCCAAGTTAAGACATGAAGACCTATAGCGCTGCAATGAAGAGTCAATTCCAAGACTCAAGATACTAAGGCGACGAACCGTGCTAATGATAATATGATCCTCGCTGCTAAATCCCACTGTCAAAATATAGGTTAAGGGATCGTACTCAGAAAACCCCTAATCGATTTCAAAGATATTGAATATTTTTCCATAGATGACAAATTTCTCATAGGTTAGTTGAAATTAACCCTCAAGAAAGAGAAATTTTCTATTTTAACTTCTACCTTGAACTCCTAACTGTGTACAAATTCCTGATATGTGGGGAAAACCCCTAACAACATCTATACGTAACATGATTTTTATTGTTAGTTCTTTTTTGTAATTGTAGTATAAACAACTGTTTTATTGGAATTCAGATCTAAATGGTAATATTAAATTTAGGTTGTCAATATTAGTCTCGTTGTCCTAGGAACATGTTTCACACACACTGAAAAAAATTGTTAGTGTTGTTGACGAGATCAAAGATTCAAGATACGGTAAGACTAAATTCATGTCACATGAGGCTGAATCAAAGGATCTACAATTCATGTTCACAGATTATTTGTGTAAGGGTAGGGAGAAAGGTATACAAAGTAGTAGTAGAAACTTAAAAGAGTCCTTAGGATGGATATAAATCTTAATATTATTTACAATATTTTGTATTCTGACATTCTACGATATCTTTTTTAGGTACATGGAAGAAAATTTCCAATAAACAGCTTTCCTGGAAATGCAAAAAGTAAAAAATTTGAAAAACTGCGTAGTTTTTTTATTAGTAAGAGTTGTAATCTATCATCTCAATGCGTTGTCAATAGAGATGCATATAGAAGGATAAATGAAATTTGTATTCCAGTAGAGATATCCAAGAGAGTAACATTTGCAGAGTGTGTAAATGTTTACAATAGAGAAAAATTGTAGAAATTGTAGACTATGTTGACAAAGGAGGTAATTATTGTTCAAATGCATTCAGAAAAGCAATGTAGAAAGTTGAAATTAGTGAAGTGGTCAATCGTGGACTTCATGATGGGGATTTTTCTTTGATTAATTATCCTCCAAGTGTCCAAAAGCATTCATTGTAGGCATTAAAAACGTACATACATATGGGATCTACAGTGATTATTAATCCTCTCATAAGTTGGCCACTTGGTGTAGATTTTGATGGGGATTTCATTCATGTTTTTTATCTCCAATCTTTAGAATATCAAGGTGAGCTTTTGTAGCTTCTAAGTGTGGATCAAAAAATGTTTAGTTCCCATTGTGGAGAGGCAAACATAGCACTGAGTGTTGATAGTAGATACATTGTTGGTTGGTTATTCATGAGGATATGATCCAATAGTTAGGTGGGGAGGTTAGGTTCCCACGATTGTTAGCAATCTCGGGCAGGACTATGTACACCCCAAAGCTACTCTAAATGTTATTTCTTCAGTTGAAAGAGAAAATATACATTGTTGGTTGCCAAGCTTCTATCCAGAAAATCTATGTTGGATAAAACCACACTGAATTGGCTATCATTATGGACTTTTGGAACCTTGCCTGAACCAGCAATCACTAAAGTGCATGATACAGGGCCATTTTGGACAGCTAGATAACTTCTTCATATGGATTTAACTCAGAATTGAACTATGAGGAGAATGGGATTCTCATAAGCAATAGCAAAATAATATTATTCAATGGTGATAAAACACAATTGCTAAGTTCTCTGACTCAAATTTTTAATGCAAATGTTAAATGAAAAGGTCGAGGGGTGACAATGAATTGTTTGAATTTAGTCCAAAGTTTTTTTATTGAATTTTTAACCTTAAATGGTTTTAGTGCAGGTTTGGATGATTTGATTCTTGCTCACTTTGTTTCTGGGAGAAGGATATCTATGGAAGAGCTAGGAAATCAACTTACTGAAATTTCTAGGCTTATGAAGCATGTGAGGTGAGGAAGATATGATAATGCCATAATTTCCCAAGCGGAGAAGCATCTACTTGGAGTGCGGGAAAATGTTACCAAGGCTATTCATTCTTTAAGTTCATTTTTTCTGATGGTTGACAGTGGAAATGCAAGATCTGCTAAGAGAGTGGTTCAACAACTTGGCTTCTTAGGGCTTCAAATGTTTCAAGGAAAACGTTTCCTAGCGATTGGCTTAAAAATATTTATTCACATATTCCATTCAATGGTTCTCATCCTTTGGATCCACACAAGAAAGATGATTCGCCTATAAGTTTGCGGACTCGTTAAATCATCCTATGTTTGTGGATTAAATCACTGCGAGGAATTTATTCATTTTATCTCTTCCACAGAAGGTCTTTTCTATCAGAAGATGGGAATGAAAGAACTACGAATTCTTTTTAAGAATCTAATGGCATTTCTACTCGATCTGATGATTTTCTATGATGGAACGGTCAAAGATGCTCGTAGAAAATTTCTCATTTAGTTTGAATATGGGAACATAAAATCTTCAATAGCATGTAATTCTTCAAACAAGATGAAGTCTAGGAGTAGCTTGGATCATTCATCTCCAGGAGAACACGTAGGGACTCTGGCTGCTACAACAATTTTAAACTCAGCTTACAAAGCACTTGTTGATTCCTATTTCCCTTTTGGACATCCTTAAGGTAGTTGAGATCATGTTCCTTACCTGTCATTAACATTCTATTTCAGTATGATTTTATTTTATACAGTTGGAGGGCTGAATTTGAAGCCAATGACAACAAGAAAAGTTAATGAGTAGATATAATTCTACCTTACAACCAAATTATAGATGGGTAATTATTCACATGATAAGATGTTGTGCTGATGAAACACATTTTGAGGAGAAAGCTACAAGAATTCAAGAATCTTTGAAGAGGATTCCTTTGAAATATTTTTCTCTTCAATTTGTTGTTGAGTAGGTGGATCTCTATGTTGCACCTTTTGTTTCAGTTGTGTAACCCCACTGACAGAAGAAGGGAATCATCATATTTAAACAAGGATAGGATAAATGCTGCCCATGGAAACAAATTTGGACCTCTGGAGAGTGAAGAAGAGTAATAGGAGTCACAAGAGGAAAATGACAACGAAAAATTAACTCTCGGAACCCAGGGGCAAGGAGTGTCGAAATCCCCCTCTTGGAAGTCATCCATTCCAAATAAAGGAATGAAGGGAATCATGAGTCTTCCTCTCACCAAGCATGCTCCATGCAAACATTTTGAAATGTTTCCAAGAAGTTCCAAAGTCCCCAAAACATCAGAATAACCCTCTTTCTTCATTGGTTTCTCTTCAAGTGTTGTGCTACCCTAGAGCCAATTTGTTCTTCTCTTTATAGAAAAGTTTGGGTTTGTGTTGTTTCCATTTGATTCTCTCACTATTTCTTGCAACTCTCAGAAGAACCAGTTCAATGCAAACACAAAATACAAGCACAAGAAGATGCTAAGGAATTAACTAACCTAGAATATAGGCCATAGGAAATAAGTAGAATTCTAGTACGATTCCTGGAATGGCTAGTTGCCAATTATAGGGAACTGTAACAGGCATAATTTGCAGAGTTTTCACAAAGTGTAGTGTTACACAAAAATATCGTCACCTTGATTATTTGCAGTCGGTGTAGGTCTATCACCACCTATACTAGCTTCCTAAGCAAGTCTTAAAAACCTCAGCTCTTCAAAACAAGCTTTAGAAATGAGAGAAAGACATCAAAAAAGAAATGTAACTCTGGTTCTGCACTTTCTCTTACTTTTGCCTGCGGGCCCGCACCTTCTGTTCAGGATATCTACGTACTTATACGCTCTGTATGTAAAGGGGAGGGTGCGTACCCCTGTAAAAGTCAAAAGGCGCAATCTTTATCTTAAAAAACTCATCTTGGGTTAATTCTAGAGTTTTCTAGAAGCATTTGTTACGTGGATTGTTCGCTCCAAGTGGTTCATGCATCCCATCATAGGAGGAACTAATCCCTTGTTGAGAGGAGCTATCCCTTTGAAGGAGGACTCTATCCCTTTGAAGGAGGAGCTGGTAACTGATCTCCATTGCACTATAAATTGAGGCATTGGGTCAGTGGCCAGAGAAGTTAGAAGCTGAACTTTTGAGGGTAAATGCTAGTGAAATCAAGACTTCCTATTTGAGCTTAAGAGGAGAGATCACATACCTTTTTGGCTTCATTAGGGAGTGAGTGAAGCTTTTCAAAGTAGAGGAGACTTCTTGTTGGACCCTGGGAGGAGCTTGTACAGCGTCAAGGCAAAGGTTGTAAGGTTCTTCTCCTTTTGAATTAATACAATCAAGCTCATTTTTCTCAACAAGTATCTCATGTTATTTGTTTCATGGACTCCTTGACTTTCATGTTGAATATGTTTTATAATACTGTATATTCAGGTGTTATTTAATCGTTTGCCTTGTTTGTGCTTGCAGGTTTGTGACGAAGGAACTTACTTGGATCAAAGGAGCGAAGGCATCTCCAAACTCGCGTTGGACATGAGGTAGGCCTTAAACACATTTGTTTGCCATTATTTATAAAGCGCATTTAGAGAAAGATAGTGTTTGGTTGGTTTTTTTGTCATTAGTTCTTCATTAGATTCTAGGAAGGTCTATCTTGTCCGCAAGATCGACTCATTCCACGTGACAGGAAATATGGTCATTATACCCATCATTTTCCTCAAATCTCTAAGTTATAAAGTATACAAGACAATAGAGGTAAAGGAGGTCAATAAACTGCAATAATTCCACACCCTTTCCCCCATCAGGGAGCGGTTACTCAGCAACAATCATCCCACTCACATCCTTCCAGAGGGAACCCCCATAATAATTATAATCACAACATTTTCATGACAGGAGAAGACATCCTCCTACAAACGTGAAATAGAATTTATGAAGCTCCCCCAAAGCCCTACCCTTCCACCTTGACCACAATAATACCTACAGGGTTGACTATTCCTCGAACTTCTATAGAACCTATGCCAAATATGGTCAAAGGACCTTTATGATGCACAGGACGTAACTAAAATCTTCTCATAGCTACAACATAGTGGATGACTTAGCATAATCACCATCAGTTATGTCAGCATTAGAGATCCTGCAAACATGCCCAACGTAATGGAAAGCCTTACTTTCCACTCTAGGTGAAATTGACCTAGCCAATTACTACCTAATTGTCTTTGACTTGGATATAGACACCCACGAATACCATCAACCATTGCTTTCAAAATTCCAGTTTCAGTCCAAAACATCAACATCCATCTTTGAATTGTCAAAAAAGGGGAATCCACATGTATAATGTCCAAATTCATTTGGCAGAAACTGGGATCCCATGAACTCAATCCTTTAGAAATCACACTTAGAGAATACATCAGATTCCCTTCTGCTCTCATTGGCTTGTAACCTAGCATGCCAGTTCAGCTGGCCGATAAAGCTGTGCTAATAAATATAGAAGTAGTAGACACATTCTTGGATTACAATATCCTGCTAGGATGAAGTTACATGTACGAGATGTTAGCAATCGCCTTGTCTATGTTCAGGATAATGATGTTCCCCCATGATAGAAAAATCATTACAATATATCAACTAACATATTATGAGAAGAAGACATTACCCACACTCGACGGTGTGTTACCTTTAGTCTCATCTTCTCATGAATTGATCAACACTTACACTGAACTCAACCTTATCTAGTTCAAGTCGTTAGCACTCCTAGAAACATTCCTAGGAGACCCTTCAGTGATACAGGAGATTTCCCCAACCACAGGAGCACCGGTGTGCATGATGACCTCATCAAACACCCCCCAAGCTCAAGAACCAGTTCCAGATACTAACAACAATGTTGTTACCGAATTGACTTTTTTACCAAATTCCATCTCTCACACACCCTTCTTATATCCCCCACCTAGTTTTGTCTCACACCAAGTCATCACAACACTCTCATTGCCCCATATGGATGTCATGATACCAGTATGGTAATTGGCCCCTCAAACCACGTCATCAAGCACAAGAATCACCACAATGGGTGTTAGTCCTATTCCTCCTCAGGATAGCATGACAGCACAAGAACCACCTACTCAAGTAGTGCCTACACCAAAAGTAGTGGATGCACTAACACCATACGGTGTTAGAACAAGGGATAAGAAAAAAAATGTAAAAAGGTGGAAGCTTCAAACACTCCCTCCTCTAGGGTCCTTCAACCCTATGCATTGTGTGAAATAGTGGGGCACCCCACCAATAGGTGCCTCGAGTTAAATGAGCTCAAATCTCTTTTATATGCTCCACAAACACCAGTGAACCCTCCTCCCCCTGCCGGAGAAAAGAGCACATCCACGCATTATAATACATTGCACACCAACCACACATGTGTCGTATGCGTAGAGTATAGACATTACACTCAGCATTGCCCCAAAATATCTCGATATTGAGATGCGTTAGGTGCACTCACCCAAGCCAATACCGCATCACTCCCCATAGAGGATGGATCCAAAAAAGTTTTTACCTCGTAAGGGAAGAAGCTTCTTGCTCCTATCCCTCATCTAGTCCATCAACCTCATGCTGTGATCAAAGGCAACCCAAACCAGCAAGACCCTTGCTAGCACCCACTTACACTTTATGCAACGTACCAGATAATTTGATTGTCCAATTCCCCGAATTAAGGGCCTTTAATTGATTATATCACGTTCTCTGCATTGCTCAAAGCACCAGAACCAGGCACATACGTCATACTTGCCAGGTTTGTGCTGGAAATCTTCGTGTGTGACATTGTCCCCACCTTTCTTGATTTCATTCTTTGTTAATATACATGCAATTATTTGTCGATGAGAATTATGATTTAGTCAAATCAGATACCAAACCATCATATCATACCCCATCATCAGGTAATGAAGCATCTAGGTCAATTTTATGTGTGTTTGAGGAGAAACAGCCACCTACAATACAACAAGGCACCCATCATTACGTCTCCCCTCACCATCATCAATCTAGATCTGGAAAAAAAATGATCTAAGGCCGTATGAAAAAAATATCACCCCTCACATGTGCCCTATGTGATAAACCCAACCATTTGGTAAACCAATGCCACGAATCGAGTAATTTTAATGACATCTTTCAAATAGTGGTCCAAATTCCACAAATCCATCTCTCAAATCAAGAGAAAATCACACATTGTTGTTGTCACGTCTTTTCTCAATCACATCATACAAGGAATTGTCAATAGCTTCCACATTTTCCTAAAGCGAGAGCAACACTGAGGCAAACCCACACTAGGAAGTCACGTCACGCTAATACTAAGATCTAGAGATTGCTACCACCCTAGGATGTCCCATCTCATGACGTCAATTAGGCATCAACATCTCATACTATGAGCACCACCATCCATACTATCTATTCGGTTAGCTCTAGTCTGGTGTGTGGTATATGTACCAATATCTCTCACAGCACTGAGACATGCCATATGTTACAAACATTTTGGTAGGTTAGGATTTAGCATCAAACTCCTATTGAGGAAGCTACTTTTGCCCCTTGTACACCGTAAAGAATGTAAGAACTTCTTCCCATGTGGCATCAACCCACCATAGCTGAAATTCTACCACCACCTAATGCTGACGACACGCAATGACATATACGGTTAATTTCCTCATACTTAGGAACCATGATTCGTGTTGTCTACTCATCATTTTTTGGTGTCGAGACTGTGAAATCCACCTCACCAATGGTAACACAACCGACTGTGTAGAACCATCCCATATGCACTTTGTCAATCTCACTTGTTTCTACGACATCAACCAACGAATCATATTCTTACGTATTGACCAGCACAACCAAGTTTGAATACCAACCTCAAGACCTTAGATGAATATATTCTAGAAGACATGATGGAACTCAAATGTACTTGGGACACCATGCACCATCATTCATTTTTTTTACCTAAAAAAATGTTTGTACCCACCAGTGCACCAACCCATGAAATCTGCGCCATCAAATCAAAAGATTTCCTCCCACCGGGAAAGGTTTATTGGTTCAAAAATCCCATCCCAACACCTGATGCATTTGAGGAACGGAACATGTCAAATATTTCACCTACCAACAAGGTAAATATTTCCAAAAATACTAGAAAATTTGAAGAGATATCCCTAGGGACAACATTCTCTCTAGAAGAAATAACCACATACACATCCTTGTTCCAAGAATACAAGGATATTTTGTGTGGGATTACTATGAGATTCCAAGCATCAGTCCCACCATTGTGGAACATCATATTGACACGTGGCATGATGCCCATCTCATAGGGTAGGGTACAAGCTCCTACTTGTATCTCCCCACATGTGTCCCTGGTACTCTCGCTGACTGCAACAGAAAGAAACCCTCCTAAAACTATCTCTGACCTCTCAAGCTTGACAGTGCAAATGAGATGATATTTGGCCCCCTCATCCCTATGTATTTCCCTCTTTGCCATTTTTTGGAGCCCATTACAGAAGCTCAGGACCTCCGTTGTCAAAACTGGTAGAGACATAAGGATCATTACCACACCATCTCCCTCATGACACTCTTTGTTCAAGTGATTACCAAAAATAATTTTTTAGACCCGCTGCGCACTTAGAAAATCATTTCAAGTAGGCCTTCTCTTGTTCTTTAATTCATATCATTCAGTCAATCACAGATTTTGTATATGTTTTAAAAAGATTCTTTCACTTGGGGTATTCATTGTGTATATTGCAAGTACACCATGAACAACCCACTTTGACCAATACCCTGACAAGAAAATAACAGAGAAGGTATCATTCACCACTTAGCATGATAGGCTTCCTCTTAAGATTCTCATATCCCAACATCAATTCTCCAAAATTCACCATAGGGTCTATCATCTTGACCATGTTTATCACCACCTTGCCTTACATATGAAAAAGGTCCATGTTGATCTATACAACCCTCCCACTGTTGGCTCATTTCATGTTTATAGACCCATATTCACTATCAAGAGTCATGACCACCTACTAAGGTCTAGGAAGCACTCCACTTACATTCCTTGAATATCAGCCTCATTCTGTGGCATTCATCACTCGTACACCTCATTCCCAGGCCATCCTTGTTACTTTACTACAGATCAAGATGGATGCACCACCATGTCCTACATTTTTCCTATCATCCACCCATATTACATAAACCATCTATATCACTTCATCCACCTCACCAATGCAACACGGAGACCAACCAATGGGACCCCCACCCTCAACAAAAGCACCACACCTCCATACATGTCACCATTATCATCGGGCACCCGTCTCCGTGTCTCTACATCAAAATCACCTTCATATTATTTTTGCAAGTGTACAAAGATTTTTTTTAGGAAAAATACTCCCACCCATATTTTCATGTCTTTTACTCAGCGACAATTTCTAGTCACCCTTGGTCAGAGCTCGCACATCACCCATAGTCATTTACCATCTTCATGTCAGTCAAAACATACTTACGCCCACTCTATCAATCCTACCAACTCCAGGACCATCCCTATCAGCAAATATTTTTTAACTACCACCATTTTCATAATATCTCTGACCTCAGGCCAATTGTCCATAGCCACTCATATCGTCAGCTCTCATTATCATGCCTTACCTTACCCACACTATTATAGTTTTTTTACACCTTATATTATTCCCCAACATGGCATATCATGTGGTTGACGTCTCTTTCCTATCGACTTCAACAATCATATTCCAAGATGGAGGAAGTACCTTGGATAATCCCCCCTTAAAGGGATATCCTTAGGTGGCACAATGGGAATCACTATTTCCCACTGATGTCATCAATCCCCTTGAAATTCGAAACCAACACAATTTTTCATGTCAAGGTGTACTGTACTTAATGACCGTTGCAGTTCTTTCATTTATTCGAAGACCCCCGCATCACTAAGCATCTCATTCAACAGTGCTTACATCATGTGTTGGCTTAGGGGGTCATGACCCAGGTTCAGAGTTAGCTGCACCAACCAACAAAACCCTACACTATTGGCCCTTTCGGAAACAACCCACATAGCACAGGGTATAGTCTCACCTCAAGCAATATGGAGGGATGCAAGAACCAAGTTTATGCATCCAGAGACTAGTGTGATGTCTTCCAATGCCTCAGATATGCCTTCGAACAGATGGATACACTCTTAGGGCTCATCACTGTAATTCTGTTAAACAACCTTTAGACCTTCGTGAAGGTCTACATTAGTCCTTACGGACCTTCAATAGTCAATTTATCTACTTATGTGCATCAGAGAACAGTCCTAATTTAGGGTTCGCATAGATTTACTTCAATTATTAGTAAACATTACATAATGCATCAAAGTCTTTGCGAAAATACTTAAACGTGCAATGGGTACATCATTAACACTTATTCAAGAAAATCGTGCAACATTCAATCAATATTTCATAAAATGCATCATTCCTCAACAACATAAAGCATTAACAAAAATAAATAGAAATACACAATAATTCTTCAAAAGTTGTCTTTATTGATATTCAATTCAAGGTTATAGACTCAAAATTGCCCTATGCACTCAGCTATAGGGGTCTGCACACTCAGTTGAGAACTCCACCTAGGCCTCCGCGCACTCAGCTATGAAGCCTTTTTTCTTCTTTCTTACCCACTTCTTCTCGCTATTACTTCATACTACTTCTTCTTAATTTCCTTAGACCCTCTAAGACACACCTATTTATAGCCTTTTTCATACAATTCCATGGTCGCAAGACCATGGATGAATCTCAAAACCGACTCAAACTTTACTTAAAATAAGGGCGTAAGCCCATTTGACTCCTATTCATCTACGCACTCCACATCAACAAATCATGGAGACTTTACACTATTTACAAAAACTGTACCAAAACTTGGTTATATTAACCCCAAAACTGACCCAAGGGACCCTATCCCAATAGGCCCCCAGCACAAATATCGTGACTCACCCTCGAGTCACTCTGTTGGTGCTGCGATCTTATTATGAAGATCCCCCAACTCCACCTGAATCACAACAACTTCGACAGTGCTCTGCGTTGTTGCTACTTGACTTCCTCGACCAATTTTTCTGTGGCTGGTCCTTCTACATCTAGCCGCATCGTTTGCTATATCTGTTACAGTCCTTTAAGCTTATCCTAAATTATAGTCATGACTTGATAAGCCTCCTCCAACCAAGACTGCAACCTAGACTTTAGCAAGGCCTCCCTCTTCTGTGCTTCCTACACCTTTGTCAATAGTTGCTTTCCTTCCTGTAATTTGGAAAGGTGTTACGTTGGTTCTAAGGAGCGCGCAGTCACCCTGACTTCATCATAATTCACTGCAGCTCCCTTACCTCTGTGTTCAATTTCTGTAGGTTTGGATCCTCCTACAGATTGTTCATGTGATCCATATCATGTTCAAACAATGTCGTACAATCAATGATTGTGGCATCCAAGGTAGTCATGCCATCCTTTATCGTGGCTCTGCACTGCTCCCGGACCTCAGGCAGAGTTGTAGGCTACAACTTTAACTGCAGCTCGGTAATATTCATGTTGAGCTCAACCATGACTCATCCAACCTCTACATTAGCCTCACACACACCAACAACTATTTTTCTGATTTTGGCTTCTGGTTGTTCATCCTCTAGGATGTAATGCTTAAGCATTGTCTTGCATGCCTCTACTA
The DNA here is from genome assembly GCA_000404065.3 of Pinus taeda. Taxonomy (NCBI): domain Eukaryota; kingdom Viridiplantae; phylum Streptophyta; class Pinopsida; order Pinales; family Pinaceae; genus Pinus; species Pinus taeda. Next base: position 60,566 of record APFE030783707.1, read on the forward strand.
CTACTAACTCTAGACTGGAACTACAAGTTTGAAGTTCCTCCTTTTCCTTCAAATTTTGTGTATTTTCAGTGAACATTTTCTCATTGTTGACTTTGTACTCACTTATGAGGTTGAAGACACACTGCCCGCTGGTTCTCAATTCATCTCCCACCCTTGTATGCAGCGCGTTGGAGGGTCTCATTGGAGAGCGTCACTATATTTGGTCCAATGTTCTTGATTATACTCAGGATAATGCAATTGTCAGTGGACTTTGCATGAATGTACCCATCTGGTAATGGTATAGTTCGGAGGTCTAGGGTCCTTACTAGCACTGTTTCTTGGCTTGTCCCGGGTGTCAAGCTCGCTTGCTCCATGCTTGCTTGTCTAGTGCCCACCTATATTCTTCTTTCTTGGATCTACAGCTCATGTAGATCCTTTTGGACACTCCCCAATGTCTACATGTATTTCTTCTCAAACTACTGCAGTACTTCGGTCATGGTATCCCTGATTTTATCACCGATCTCATCAAGATCGCCTTCTGTTAACACCATGGAATCAACTTGAAATTTATCAGATTTCTGCTTCTTCCTTTTACCACCCTACTGCTCTTTGCCCCGTCTCTTTAGAATAAATGGGGTGCTCTGCCCCTCATCCCCTCTTCCGCCTTGTCTTGAAATTTCATCTTCCTCTGCCTCCGGCGAAGGTGGCTTGTCACCTTTTTGTGACTTGCGTTGTTCCTGTTCCACTTTCTCCTTGGCAGCATTTTCTTGCTCCACATGATCCTTTTCTATGGCTTCCTTCTTTTTTCTTTCTAGTAGGGTACACACAACTTGCTTAGCTACCTCCGTTCTTTTCTGTGCGACAGAACTTTCTGCACTCGTGCTTGGTCCAATAGCTCAGTCTGATGGGGTGTGCCACTCTACAGGCCATTTCGATACAACCTCCTGGATGTCTGTTTTTGACACTAAATAAGGAAAGTCTTGTAATTTCTACTCTCGATCCTTCTGCACTTGGATATATACTATGTGGAAGGCAACCTTGAATGTTGCATAGGCTGGAAATTGCATGAACAAGGTTGGGAACAACCTCAGACATTGATTGATGGCCATGCGAAGATTCATCTCCATAAGAACCCAAAATATCTTTACCTCTGTAATCCGTATGGCATCCTTTGTAGACCATAAGGAAGCGAATTTCACTGCTTCCGGCAATCCTTCCTCGAGCAGAGGAAATTGGCTATCCTCCAACAGTTCCCAAGCAACAAGCACAATTGACAGAAATAACCAAGCGTAGTGAAATGGCTTGGTTTCATCCTAGGCCTCTCGAAAATTCGCTAGGAACTCCTAACAGTGGTATCTTTCCCAATTAAATTGTACACCTTTCACACATTATGTAGTCAAGAAAACTGCTAGTGCCAGAACTTCATCCACGCAACATTGTCGCATCACCTTCCCTACTAAAATCTGGGAAGCCACTTGAATTATTGGGTCTGTTATAGAAATAATTGAATACCCTTGTGACTTCTTAAGGAGGTCGTAATCCCTCTTCATCCTTTCTGTGAGGTAATTTTCCCTGGTATTTTTGGCAAACTCCTTAGCCAGGTTTATGCCCTTATAAGGTAGGTGTGTGATTCTGTGAATGAGCATGTTTGTAATGGGGATAGGCCCCCCAACCATAAACATCCATCGTGCACCAATGTGAGTAGCTGGTGCAAACATATTGTATTAATGGGGGTGTGATGATAATGGGGCACTCACAGCAAATTGAGTAACCCTGATTGCTCGACATCGTGGACCCATTCCTCTATTTCCAACATTATAACATCTGATTTGCATAATAGACCCTGTGCATATACTTGTCCGTCACCAACTGTGGAAACTTAGCATGGTCTGCGAGGTCCCAATCCTTCATTTTCAGTAGTGGGACCCTTACGAGCTGCAGGCCTTCAAAAGGGACCTACTCAGGTAGTAGGGGCATGTATATGGTGAACTTCTCAGAATCTGGGTCCTTTATGACCTTTACTTTTCCCTTCCATGGAGGGATATCTTGGGTAGCTTTGTTATGGGTTCCACTCCTTCATAATCAATATCTTATGTTCCCTCAGCTTCTTCTGCCTCCAGGTCCACTAATTTCTTCGGCTACTTATCTTTCTTTTGCTTCTACATTTCGGTATGCTTCCTAGGGATGTGCACACCGAAATTAACTTCTTATGCTTCTCCTTCGCAGATTCCTTTGATTTGGCTGGTTGAGATTCTCTGGTAGGGGTAGGCTTCAGCATAGGTGACCTTGGTGTCATAGGCATAGTATCTTGCGCTTCCATACTTACAAATTCTGGGGCAATGGTATCAGAGGCAACATCACCAATACTAATGGTTTCAGTAGGACTTGGTGCATACATTTTGTCAAGAATAAACTTCTAGTTTATCGCAGGAAACTCAGCAAATGTGAGGCTCACAACAAAATCCTCCCAAAATTCTCGGCTCATAAGCAACATAAAACAAAATTAACTATCAATTCTAAGAGCACAAAGTGTTCTTTGTTGGAATGGCATGTGTAATTTATAGGGGGTTTTGAATTCAAATATGGTCGTTCCACCCCAATTTCTGATAGTAAATGTTGTTTTGGTTGCATATCTTCAAATATTGTTTCCTTAAATGCCACCACCCCGCTCCACTTAACTATATTTTGACCATCAAGTCATGAACAGTAACTCCAATGGTCACTTTCCTGTTGTGTTTCATGGTACCTACATCAATGGCACAACTTCCTAGATTGCATCTCCATCAGTCTCCATGCAACCTACTCGCTGCATTGTCCTCCAAACTAGGTAGTGTATTTTATATTCCTCCACTCCCTTACAACTTCCTAGAGCACTAAGACTATCCTACTACCATATAGTCATTGAACAGGATCCCTTGTATATAGTTTCCACCTTCTTCCATTCACTCTTCCCTGGAAGGGTTCCCCATTCAGCTTCGTGAGCTGAACTGCACCTCCATCTGTAATTGTTTTGACAATATATGGCCCTAACCAATGCATCTATAATTTACCCAGAAATTTAGTGAATTTACTTTCATATAATAGGACAAGATCATTAACCTTGAAATTATGAAGCTTGATATGACGATCATGCCATGCTTTTTCATGTTCCTTTTGTACTTGTTAATGAAATCCTACCAAAAATAGATCTTCTTCGAGCTCCATTAGTTGCGGGAGCCGTCCCTCCAAGGCCTCACAATTCACCATATCCATCAGGGCTGCTATGCACAAACTAGGCACAATGTACTCTATTGGCATTATAGCTTTCACCCCATATACCAATCTGAACAGTGTTTTCCATGTTAGCTTCTTACAAGTAGTCCTATAAGCCCATAGTACTACAGGTACACAGACATCCCATTCATTCCGCTATGTTTTGTAAATCTTCGTCGACATGTTCTCCAAAAATTTATTAAAGGCTTCAACAGTTCAATTGGCCTATGGGTGATACGGTGTATGCTTCTAGTGGTAGACCTAGAATTCTTCATTCAACATGCTAATTGTTTTGCTTAGAAAGTGCATACCCCTGTCATTCATCAACACTTTTGGGTAGCCAAATATGGTTAAGACATACTCAAACAAAAACTTTATTTCCCTAGCCCCTATACAATCCTTAACCGGATGTGCTTCTGCCCGTCTGGTTAGATATTTCGTTGCGGTGATGATATAGCGCGCACCTATTTTATTTCCTGGGGGCTGAATTGGCCCAACAAAATCAATCACCCATTTCTCAAATGGTTTAAAAGATACTTGAGGATGTAGTGGCAACTCATCCCTTCGCGACAATCTGCCAGTTCTTTGACATGCATTGCATGCCTTACAATACACCTTGGAATCCTTGTGCAAAGTTGGCCACAATAGACCTGCACCAAAAATCTTCTACACAATTGCCTTGCCTGAATAATGACCTCCTACGGCTCCCCCATGAGCTTCAGCAAGAACGCTATCATGTTCAAAGTCCAACACATATCTTTGCAAGATTTCATCAACGCCCATCTTATACAGATGTCCCGCAATGACTGAAAAATTGGTCGCGTGCGCTACTAATTCCTTCTTTTGTTGAATTGTATATCCTTCTAGTGCCATACCCGTACCCAAGAAGTGAATAATGTTTGCAAAATGGTCATCCACTACGTGCACCATAAAGAGTTGTGCATCTGGAAACCCTTCCTCCAGATTATTAGGTTCCTCTAATGTTTTGATCTGCAACAAGTGGTCAGGGCCCACATTTAACCTCCCTAGTTTCACAATGACTTCAAAGTCATACTCCTGAAATAATAGAAACCATCTGCATATCTCCCCCCACCAACATAGGCTTGTTGACCACGTATTTCATGGTAGAATGATCTATGTACATCTTGAAATTCCCTCCTAACAGATAATGCTTGAATTTATGTAGCGTGTACACCATGGCTAATCCTTCGCGCTTAATCGTTGAATAATTCTTCTCGACCTTTGTTAATTTCCTATTGGCGAAGGCTATAGGGTGGTCCATTTCACCTTCACCATCCTGCATTAACACTACACCCAACACAATGCAAGAGGCATCCACATGTACATGAAACTCCCTTTTCCAATCAGGGAATACCAAGATCGACGCAGTGACCATCTTTTATTTCAATACATCTAAGTTGCGCTAACATTCCTCATCCCAACAGAATTTCGTGTCCTTCTTTAGCAATTTCTCCATGGGCACAGTAATTTGAGCATAATATTTGATAAATTTTCTATAGTGGCCCATATGTCTCGGCATCGGACGCAGCTACTTGACGTTCCTTAAGGCCTCCAAATTCACAATTACTGCAATATTTACAAGGTCCACCATCAATCCTTTCTTTTACACCACGTGAACCCACAAGATCCCAAAGGGAACACAGAATATGCATTTCTTCATATTCAGTGCAATCTGGTATCTATGACATGTATCCAACATCAGGAGCACACTCGCTACATGGCACTTTACTAATCCAAACATGATCCAGTCATCAAATTATACTTCCAGGAACTTATGAATGAACTCCTTGAACGCTTCCATGACTACGCGAGAAAATATCGCAGGCACATTCTTAAGCCCAAATGGCATCATAGTGTATTGAAAACAACCCCATTCCATCGCAAAGTTTGTTTTTCTCCTATCCTCGGGTGCGATCTTAATCTAATGATACCCAGAAAACCCATCAGTAAAGGAATAGGCCTCCTACCCTCCAACATTATCTAACACTTTATCTGTAAATGGCGTTTGGAATGGATCATGGACACACACATCATTAAGCTTCCACACATCTATGTAAATCAGTATTTCACCTTTTTGTTTCTTCTCTTGAACCACCATCGAGCTCACCTAGTAAGATTCTTCAACCGGTTCTATGATGCCTACCTCCAGCATCTTATCCAGCTCTTAGCGAACCTTTTCCTTGTATTTAGGAGTAAGGCGATACGGCCTCTATTTAATAGGCTTAGTATTTGGCTTCAGAGTGATCTTCATAACACCTAAATCACCAACTATACCCTTCAAATCCAAAAACTTAGTAGGAAAGATAGCCTGGTATTCGCGGAGTAACTCAACAACTTTATCCATGGTAGCATCGTCCCAATAATTTCCAATCTTCATGAACTTCAGTTCTGCTTCAGTGCCAATGTTCACTTGCTTTGTATTCAACAACACGGAGATGTCTAGGTTTTCTACTTGTGGGCCTTCGACTTCGCGATGGCCTTCTACCTTTGGAATTTTAATATTTCTTGGATCTTCATCTTCCTCTTCAATGGTCACATTATAGCATTCTAGCACATGGCGCAGCTAGGTGCTCCAATCTAGTTGGGTCCATTCCATAAGCTCTTGCGGTGTTCTGAAGATAAGCGCCTTTATCTCTTGTAGTGCTTCATCGATGCTTGCAAAGCCATCTTCAAAGCTGAAGGTCAATAATAACTCTTCCCTCAATATATCCCATTCTGTCATGCCATGGCGAAGCTCCGTTTCTAGATACCAGTTCATGGGAATTGTATCCAAAGTATGGAAAATATGTGTACCCACTCTGGTTGTGGTTCTGTCCCACATGCTTTAGTCCATTTTGCAACATCGTCACACAGATCATCCTTTCCATTATATTTCTCAGTCATTCTAGTGTTAATACGCCGAAACCATATACTCATCATTCTTTGGTAATCTCTCCATCCAGCAAAACTATCCTTATGTGTACCCTACGATTGTGTAGGCATAGCACACAATGTTAACTCTAATGCCTGGTAGCAACGATCCTCAGGGACTTCATACTCAAATTCATCCAGAAACTTATCTACGTCAGTTAAACCATCATAATAGGGTAGTTTCCTTTCCTCCGACAAAACACAGCGCAACGACTTCGTCATCATATTACATTGCAATGTAGACACCTCATGTAAATGATTCTACCAATGCTCTAACTCTTCATCTGAATTGGAAGTGTAGGAACTCTCCCAGTCCCATGCAATCTGTCCATCTTCCATCGAATTGATCCAGTCCTGATCTCATGCTATGATTTTGTACATTTGATCCAGTTCATCATCACTTTCTTCATAATCGTGGATTGGTTCAGTATAGCGCACCCCTTCTATAGGGTCCAATAGTATTACAACTCGAAGTGATTTTCTTTGAAACGACATTCTCCTCTTCTTCAAATTGATGACCCCATTCATATCAATGGCCCAATCAATTTGCAAGAGCATGGGGTATGGGTTACTATCATCGACGATCTCTATAACCTCAAAGTCGGTCATCAAGCTCGCACCTTCTATATCAAATGTTACTCCATATAATCATCCCATGGGGATAATTTTCTGTTGGTTCGCCATTCTGAATTGAATCAGAGATCGTTGTAGCGCAGGTCTCCCCATTCTTTCCCATGTTTTTTTTGGTAATATGTTCACATCGAACCCCAGATCCAAAATTACCTAGTCCATCTCATAATCACCTATCTGCACAATGAGCCTCATTTTATGCCTTGTTCATGCCTTATTTTTGCCAATTTTTTTTACCATCAAGTGTCCACCAAGGACCTTCTCGTTGTTGGTGCATTTGTTTATCAATTCCTGTAGGCCTTCCACAATTTTGCTATCGTGCAATAGTTTTATGCAGGTCTCCAAAAACCTAGTGAGTACAGAGGGATCAACCTCTATAGGTGCACTAGTTTCTTGCACCTTCTCCTTACTTCCTGAGGTGGAGGCCTTAGCAAAGATCTTCTTGGCTTACATAAATGTTTCCTTAGTGCACTCTAGATCAAAGATAGCTTCTTTCTCTGGCACTTTGCAGACCCATCTGTCCTCTTTAGTTTGTTTACCTTTATCATCACTAATCGTTATTCCACTTCTCAACACTATATTCATGATTTGATCCTCCTCACAGAGATCAACTCTCATCATCTGTAAGTCTTGCATAGGCTGCTGAGGCTGTGATTTCTTTTCTTGCATTTTAGCTATTAGCATTGGGCACTCTTCTATAGTATGTTCAAACTAGTTGTAGTATTGACATGATAGGTGTGTCTGATTCTCACACTCTCGCGCGTAGTTCCCTAACTGTCCGCAGTTGTAGCAGATGACTTGATCGCGACCTCTACTAGGTCCACCTCCTCCTTGGACCCATCCTCGTCCCTGATAACCTCTGCATGCTCCTCTGGCACCCTGATCTAGAGGCCAAATTTATGCTTGCATCTAGTATGTAAGTGTTCTTTCCATCATCAGATAATAGCTTCAACAGTGGCGCTCATCGTGGCCCACCAATTTGCAGAAGTTACAGAACAACTATTGGGGTGTCTAGACGAACTTTTGAAGTAAATGGAAATTATACGTCACATGTTGTCCAACAACTTGGAAAATAGCACACCATAGCGCAACCCTCACGCTTTGCCTTGCTGGGGCTTCTAGCTTCAAGGGAAATAGCTCCCCTCCTGTAATATACTTTGTGTACACTATACATTGGTCTTTATCATTCCCCTAGATCTTACACTTTAAACACCAAACTTCTGCGTGCACTTTTGGTTTAGTCTCCTTGTCTTTCTTCAAACTATGTAATTCTAGCTATAGGCTCTGTAGTTGAGAGTGGATCTGTTGTACCCCCAAGGTCACGTCCTGAATAGGTGATGCATGTAGCCTCATCACAATTTCCAAGGCTTCTTCCTATGTTCCTATCTTCTGATGTGACAAAGAAATTCTTAGGTGGGGCAGAAGCGAAGCTATAAACCATTTGCGATACTGGCTATCTGTGAGCTACATGTTAGCTTCTCAAATTTGACACTGCAATATTTGATCTAACTCCCAAGGTGCCTCATCGACCCTCATCATGATTTATTTGAATCTAATTACTAATTTTGAGGTCAGACTTAGGCTTACTAAACTCCTTATTTACAGTCGCCTTAGTCTCTGCTAGTGATGCAAGAGGATTATCAAAACAATACTTAATATACCAAGTTAGCACATGATCCTACAGAGAGGTAACCAATTTTTTCTTCTTTATCTATTGCACTATCCTCACAGCATTCGCAACAAATCAAAATTGCTATGTATCTTCACTCCCTATGCCCTTGAAAATCGGCAGCTTCATTGTGTTCTTAATGTTGAATGCTGGTGGTGGAACTGGAGGTGTGGGTGAAGGTGTATATGGTGGAGGTGGAGGAAGAGGTGGAGTGGATGGATGATTTACTCGAGGAATACCGTGAATGATTAGCTAAACAGTGCTTCGCGACGGAGTCCATTCCACCCCTTCATCGTCACTTAAAGGATGTCCAATCAATGGACTATACTTCGGTCCTAATCCTGCGTGATTGCTAAAGAGTCATCCACTTCGTGTAGATACGAACATCAAGGTAATGGCATCATCCATTTTTCACATAACAACATTTTAATCCAAGTATTCAATGACCTTAAATACTTACCTCGCGGTCCTTTGAAAAATCGTCGCTCCGCTTCGCTATAGCTGAGTGAGGCATCAACTTCAAATTCTGTAACAAATCCTCCCAAAATCTAATTGAGCTAGTGATCAAAAGCTCATATGATCTTTTTTCAGAAGCTTCTAATTGTTGCACTAATTGTGGAGTCCACATTATAGGACTATCGAGCTTCCACCTTCCTTGATTGTATGTTAATTTAGCTAACCACTGATACAGTTCAATGGGAAAAGTGTAGAAGAAGATCTCATGTATCTCTGTATACATATACATGTTCAATCAATATTCCTTTGACAAGCATGGATTATTGTTTTCCTGTGTCCCAAACTCGTGAATCTTCTGATCCAACCACTTTTCAATTTCCTTCTTGGTCAGATTCCAATGATGCGACATCACACATCTCTTTCAAGCAAATCCTAGTATTGGAAATGGAACCATTTGTTGGCTTAGGGGGTCTTGACCCAGGTTCAGAGTTAGCTGCACCAACCAACAAAACCCTACACTAGTGACCCTTTCGGAAACAACCCTCATAGTGCAGGTTGTTGTCTCACTCGATGTAGTATGGGGGGATGCAAGAACCAAGTTTCTGCATCTAGAGACTAGTGTAATTTCTTCTAGTGCCTCAGATCTGCCTTCATGTAGATCGATACACTCTTAGGGCTCATCATTGTAATTCTATTAAAAAACCTTTAAACCTCCACGAAGGTCTATGATTATTCCTTGCGGACCTTCAACAATGAATTTGTATACGTATGCGCATCAGAGAGCATTCCTAATTTAGGGTTCGCACAAATTTACTTAAGTTATTAGTAAACATAAGAGAATGCATCAAAGTCTTCATGAAAATAATTAAACATGCATTGCGTACATCATTACCACTTATTCAAGAGAATCACGCAACATTCAAACAATATTTCATAAAACGCATCATTCATGGATATCATATAGCATTAACAAAAATAAACAGAAATAGGCAAGAATTCTTCAGAAACCATCTTTATTGATCTTCAATTCAAGGTTATAGACTCAAAACTTCCCTACGCACTCAGATGCGGGGGTCCGCGCACTTAGCTATGAACTCTACCTAGGCCTCTGCGCACTTAGCTACAGAGCCCTTTTTCTTCTTTCTCACCCACTTCTTCTCACTATTACTTCATACTACTTTTTGTTAATTTCCTTAGACCATCTAAGACACACCTATTTATAGCCTTTTTCATACAATGCCATGGTCTGTCGACCATGGGTGAATCCAAAACTAACTCAAACTTTACATAAAACAAGGGGATAAGCCCCTTTGACTCCTATTCATTTATGTACTCCGCATCCACAAATCGTAGAGACTTTACATTATTTACAAAGGCTATACCAAAACTTGGATGATCTTAACCTGAAAACTGACCCAGGGGACCCTATCCCAACATCATGATACGGGGAAGGTACCCAAAGTCAAATAACTGTGCATACCTCAACACCTTATTAACAATGTTTCACATCTGTTATGCATGGGAGAACCAAATTCATTCTATTTGTCCAAGAAGCACCCTTGAGGGCATCAATAGTTATCATCAGCAACTATCAACACATCAACCATTATAACATTGACTAGATAGAACCATTTCCTATTTGAGTATAATAATTTGTCACTAGTCATCATAACCAACATGGGGCATGCTTGCCTCATATCAACACTTTTTTTTAATATTTATGTTTTCTTCAAAGCATGGTTATCCTTTATACTCAATCAAGGGGTTTCCCTACTCATCTCCACAACAATTCTCTCCCTCAAAAAGTTAATCAGATTCTCCGTCAAAACAAAAAACATGATGTATTTCAGTTATACGTTTTCTCCTAACCTCATACATCAGGGACCAACTGTTAACACCAGAAAATTGTACACATGTTTGCACAATATAGAAGACGCTAAAAGACTTCCAGTAGAATGCACAAGTGAAGATTTCCTAGTTGAAGACATCATGATGTTTAAAAATAATAGTTCTTCCTATGGTCCAAAGTTTATAAGGTTAAAAAATTGAGGACTCAATGAATACTTCTTTGATAGCAAGGCATGCATGAAATTTTCTTTGAAAACCACATGGTTGAATAAATGGATGACTCAGTGAATTCAGGACCACTGCACACACTTGGAGGCGATTCCATGACAACATCTTAGTCCAAGACAACTGAATTTGAGTCACCCTAAAGATATGTAGCCCTCAACATAATCATCTTGTTGTATTCATGAGTCATTTTCATGCATGAACCAAGAGAGGGAAGATGGATTCAAAAAATTCTATATAAATAGGCCATGGGAGAACCAAAATATGAGACATGTTTATGCTGGCCAAATTGCTATCGGAGCAAACCAGCATTCCATTGTTGAAGCCAAAGAAAGTAAGAGCACTAGCATATTGGTCATATTTCTTCTAAGAAATCCACAATCTTCAGAGAGAGGAGAAAATTGCAAAAATATTGAGGAAAAGAAACCCCTTGCTGAGGATGTTTTAGCACCATAGCTCAAAGAATTCTCTTGAAGTGTTTAATATTCATATATTGTATTCAACCTCTACTACTAGCAGTCAATAAAGGGATATTTTTCCATTATTTTTTTGACTTGTTTGCTCCATTGAGCATTTTTTGTGTATTTATCTCTTTATTTTAGTTTATGCTTGTATATGCATTGTTTTCACTATTTGAAATGCTTTGTTTATCTAAGTATGTTCACTAACAACACCAACTTTGTCTGTGATCCTTTGCATGGAACAACCAATTGTTAAGGAGGTGTCTTTTTGTACACCATTGCCACAAAAACACTACCACAAGACTTAAAATATGTTGGGGTCCTTGCATTTCCAAGCTTTAGCAATTTCCAGGATGTCAAGGGTATCCAACTCCATGTCCTCGATGAGATCTTAGGAATGGTCTGGGCTACTCTCCAAGATGAAAAAGTCCAAAAGGGGGGGTGCCGGGGGGGGGGGTGTTAGTGTTGAAGAGGAAGGGCATGGCTTGGATGAGGTACATGTGGGTGGAATCAACTCTAGAATTTTGATTTTGGATGATGGCATGAACACAAGAGGGTATTAGTTTTCCATTATAGAGAGGGGGTAAAACGATTTGTTAGTAGGCGTTTATTTCTCAACATGATTAATAGGCGTTTATTTCTCAACATGATTGGGTTGGGGGTGGGCGGTGGTGGGTGATGCTAGCTTTGGTGAAGCCATCCTCGTTTGGGTTGAGTGTAAGATCGGGGTTATAATTTATAGCTAGAAGTAGGGGATTTCTATAAATATGACCATACTTATGGCATCTCTAGCATCAAAAAGGGATACGTACATAATGGGGGAAGTGTCGAAGAGGAAGGGCATGGCTTGGATGAGGTACATGGGGGTGGAATCAACTCCAACATTTTGATTTAGGATGATGGCATGAACACAAGAGGGTATTAGTTTTCTATTATAGAGAGGGGGTAAAAAGAGTTGTTAGTAGGCATTTATTTCTCAACATGATTGGGTTGGGGGTGGGCGGTGGTGGGTGATGCTAGCTTTGGTGAAGCCATTGTCATTTGGGTCGGGTGTAGGATTGGGGTTATAATTTGTAGCTAGAAGTAGGAGATTTCTATAAATATTACCATACTCATGGCATCTCTGGCATCGAAAAGGGATATGCTCATAATCCAAATTTTGTCTCCAGAGTTCATCCTATTAATAAATATCAATGGAATCCAGGAGCAGTTTTGAGATATTCCTATAAGCACAGATGGGGGCATAGGAGATATACCTGGCTTGCTTTGTATCTTTGGAGGCTTTTATGAAATGTCCAAGAGAGTTGTTGATTCCAATGAGGGATTCCTCATCCTAAAATTCCTACAGCAATGAGTACATTTTAATATAGATCAGTATTGTGGTGATATATTCTTTATCATGTACAAATCTCTTCATCCAGAAGCAAATATAGAGTTCGACGGAGTTGACGAAATATGGGTTGTTTTTAAAAACCCACATTCTATTTTAATGCTTGCAAATATTATAGTAAAAAACCCCTTGGCTCCGAGTTCCATTTTGATTTTCCCCGTAGGTTTCCACTTCAATTCGATCGAATGGTAAAGTTCTTTTTTTGAGGGTCAGATGTAAAGAAATTTCCCAATGAGGGTGTTATTTCACATATATTGAATATATTCCCTAATATAGTTAGGTTATACTTCAAATTTTGGATATTTTTGCTTTGGGGAGACAACTACTAGACATCCATTTCCTTGGTGGGGTGACAAGCCATTTTGATGTTCCCCCTTAGGGTTTTCACCAAAAACTTGAGGGTTTGAGGAAGAAGTTTATCTAGTACAATTGTAGCTTGCTAGAACTAGCCATGGGAAGAGTGATGAAGGGGGCATGTAAGACTCAATAGTCATGGTTTTATTGTAGATCTCAAATTTTTCAGAGCTCTCAGTTATTTAAATATAATGTTAATATATTAATTCTTTTTATCATTAATAATAATTATTATTTAAAATAAACACAATTTTGCAGAAAGGTTCCCTCCAGCTCATGATGTTGTACTGTCAACACAACATTTTGTCTTGGTCAAAAATAAAAATTAGAAAAAAGAGGCACAAATCTCTCAATAATTAAAATTAAAAAATGAAAAATAATAATAATTATATTATATTTATGAAATTATAAAATTAAATTAAACTATAAAATTATTGTGGTTTACAAGTCCATGGTATTGCATGGCCCATGGTATTTGTCCATGGTATTTGTTATGATGAAGCATATTTAGAGGCTTGAGGAAATATAGTATAAAATGCAAGAGTACCAACTTACATCGGTCTTAATTCTAGACTTGGTCCCTCTTTGCACTTAGTATATCCAAATTTAAGATGAACATAGGTTAGTTAAGTAAATTTCTATGTTTCTTTTTTTTAGCAATTTGACATATATAATGAAATAATAATTTTGATTATTATGAATTGATGTTTATCCACATTTACCAACTATTTAATTTATATGACTATGTTAATTATATAATATTCCCCGTCAAGTCCCACTAGCACAGTCGATTAAGAATGGCAACCCAGGATCAAACCACATGGGGGGTGGTTGTGCCCTGTAGTAGGGGGAGGAGACATGCTAAAAAATCCAGTCAGATAAGGGCCAGTGTGGCCTAGGCCAGGTGCAATCCCCAGATGACTTTGATGGATTAGATGCCCCTAAGTTGCAGCTCCTCAAGCCGTAGGTAAGCTTGGAGGATCACGGACAACTTGACAAAAAACAAACAAAAATATATAATATTCCCCTATGGGGGTGTTACTCCTGATGTGATGGATTTGTTGGGGTTAAACCCTCCTCCCAAGTGTACCAACTCAATTAATAAGCACAAGATGTTTGTAGAGCCAGTTAGTGGATTCCTTCTAGATAGAGGCTGAGTAGCAGGCTGGGTGGAGGAGGCAATTCTACTTTGGGGAAAAAGAGATTTTGTCCCTTTGCATATGATTCAGTGGCTACTCTCTTTAATTTAATTCCTCCTGAGGTGAGGAAATAAATTCAAGTATTGGGAACTCAAGATGTAGGAGATAATCTATATCATTCAAATTCTAAATTGGTTGGCAAAGATATGAAATGGAAATGAATTCTTGATCCTAGAAAATCCAAGAGTGGAAAGCTACATTTTATGAATTCTCTTGCTTTAGATCTACAAATGTCAACTCTATTGTGACCAATCTCAAAGACAAGAAGGTGGAAAATTACAATGTTTTCTCCTCTCTGGAGGATATTAAATGCATCCTCCAAAATCAAAGGTTTTGTTTGGACAATTGGGATTCTCATTTGGTTCATGTAGATGGATTTGTTGCGAGTGACTCTACCTTCAGTGACCTCACAGATCCTCCAAACTCTAGTGCTTAGATGCTAGCTACAATCTTTTCCTCAAACCATGACTAAAGATGAAGGAATACAATTTTTTTTACAATTAATTTGGTAGGATTCCAATGAGATTACTAGTGTATGCCTTTTTGGTTTATTGGATGGTATCCTCAATATGTTTTAGCCTAGGTGTAATTTGTTAAAGAACACCTTTTCGCTGGTATGTTGGTTCGTACTATAGAAATATGCTCCTATGATATGCTTTTGATTCAGTCGTGGATTAACTAGTATTTTTATGGAATTGTACATTTATGGATGGCTTTGTTTTATATGGATGGTTCACAGTTCCTGTTGTTTCTCTAGTTATTGAATTTGGATAGTGAGGATATAGTTCGTTATTATGCTTTTTTGACATGATGTTGGATTAGATGATATTATGTGCTGGTCTCTATGGCATTTTGGAAGGTGGGATATCTTCGATGGTTGGTTGATGCATATAAGGGTCACTCACGATTTGTTGTACCCATCTAGAGTTCTTTGTCCATGTTGTGTTTTGGGTTTTGTACTTGGATTGTGATGTTATATACTCCTAATGTTTTGCTCGTTTCGTTGGTGTTGGGTATTACATGGATTATGTTTTCTTTTGTTGAAATCAAATTTTGGAGAATTCTGGATTTCATGGAGGCAAAATTTGCTTTGGTTTGTTAGTGCAGTGTTTGGTTTGGAATTTTGTTTCTTACTAATGAGCTTGATGGTCTCTTATTTTAATAGCTTTCAACTTTGAAAAATGTGTAGAGATGTACTTGTAGGCTTGGTCTCATTCTGTTATGTATGCATTTAGTGTGGAAATGACTAGTATAATCACACCTTATGAACTAGATTGAACATTCTACTCTTCGACTTTGTGGTACTTGGATTTCTAGATTATTTTAGTTTTTTGGTATGTCAAGCTTTATAATCTCTTGTTTGTGATGAAATATAAATACTTCAATTAAATAAATATATTATATAATACTTAAAATATTAAAAAAACAAAATATAAGTATTGAGGGGTTTTTGCAGTGCATTAATTTTTTGGGATTCAAGCGCATTAAGTAAGTCATTTATCTATGACCATTTCCATGAGACATAGTCGTAACTAACTAATTTCTCATGATTTTTTAATAGTCCACTTAGCATTCATTGCATCGGGTGATGCTCACAGGGGTGAAGAAGTGGGATTGAAACTAGTAAAATGGATTGATGATTGACGCTAAGTGATTCATTTCACTAGTTTCAATATCACTTCTTCACCCTTATGAGCATCACCCGATGCAATGAGTGGTCAATAGACTATTTAAAAATCATGAAAAGTTAAACAGTCATAAATACCTCTCATAGAAATGGTCATAAATGAATGACTTACTTAACACAATTGAATCCCAAAAAATAATATCTAAAATAAAATATATTTATAATGGTTTATAATTTATTTTAATTTATACATAATACTTATACCAACATAATTTATTATCCATATAATTTTTTAAATAAAAATTTATTCTAACCTGAAATTTTACTTTTTATCTTTTGACATTCTATTTTCACAAAATATTCATTTTTTTTTTTAATTATAAAACAAGATTTTGATGTATATCCTTTTTGTTGAGCACTTTTTACATTTCTCCATTCTATTTTACAATAATTTATTTATTTTAATTATAAAACAAGATTTTGATGTATATCCTTTTGTTGAGCACTTTTACATTTCTCCATTTCCAAAATTAGAATACTTTTTGGAAAAGTTAGAAGTGGAATTTGCGCCAAATCTGCTTTATGAATCTGTCATTGTTTTCAATTTATTATTAATTTGAATAAAATCACTGGATATGGCAAAGACGATAGTGACGAGGAAACTGACCGTTAAATCAGAACCACCTTTAAGCCATATAATGTGAAGAAATTCGATGTGCCAAGTTAAGTTTATGTAACAGAACTTTAAACTTTGCACATCTCGCATGAACTCTTTCCTCACCAAAGTATTTTAAGCTTTCCTCTTATTTTGTAAAATTTAATTGGGAGACCGTTACAACACAACTCTATAGAATATCTAATAAATATAATTTTCCCCATATGTAAATTTATTTTAAATAAATTAATAACTTTAATTTATTTAAACTTGAGCATAATCAAAACTATAAAATGTATTTGTAATGAATTGTTCATTATCATGATGGACCATCCGTAATTGAAAATTTATGTCACATAAGTAAAAGAAATCTAACAAATTTCATTTAATTTTAATAACTTTAATTTATTTAAACTTGAGCATAATCAAAACTATAAAATGTATTTGTAATAAATTGTTCATTATCATGATGGACCATCCGTAATTGAAAATTTATGTCACATAAGTAAAAGAAATCTAACAAATTTCATTTAATTTTAATAACTTTAATTTATTTAAACTTGAGCATAATCAAAACTATAAAATGTATTTGTAATAAATTGTTCATTATCATGATGGACCATCCGTAATTGAAAATTTATGTCACATAAGTAAAAGAAATCTAACAAATTTCATTTAATTTTATAAACATAAAATTTGGACTTACAATTTATATCATTTACTTTATAAAAGGTAAAAATCACTTTACGACTTCTAAAAATATAAATAAATAAATTATTATTTTAATTATTAATAAATTATTTATATTAAAATTATTTGTAAATAAAATATTATTAATAAAATTTGAGAAATGTTTTGTAATAAAAAATTACAAAGATTAAAAAAATTAAAATAATTATTAATTTATTTTAAAACATCAAAAAAAATGGTTCTTAACGTAAGGAGAAAGTTAACTTATTAAAATTAAAAAATATAACTTTTATAAGTTTTTGGAACAAAACATGAAGTTTGTCAATTTCTAAAATTTTTTGAGATGAAAGATTTTGTCATTTTTATGACGCTTAAATAAAAAAATAAAATTCGTTATTTTAAAATATCTTTATATACATGAAAAGTAGATCTCAATTTTAAAAAACTTGTCACACAATTAACATTTTTAACTTATTAATCCAACAAAAAATAAATATGTATTTTAAACACAAAAATAAATATAGTTATCTTAAACTTCCAAAGTCTCATTAAAAAACAATCGAAAATGGAATTAAATCTTAATAAAATTTTTCCATCCTAAAACAAATTTAAGCAAAAACTACCTAATAATAGTGATCATCAAAATCATATAAAACAATCAATAAATTTAAGTATATAATTTATAATACTTTAATATTTATCGTTTTAATGTACATAAATAAATAAAATATATATATATATATATATATATAAATATATATATATAATATATTGTATATATTTCATTCATTAACAATTTATTATTATTATTATATTATTGTTTATGTTTGAAGTATGCTTAACATTATTTATGTTTGGTTAAGAGTTTGTCTTTATCTGTTTTGTAAGGAAACATGTTAATTGCCAGGAATGAAAGTTTGTCTACTTATGAACCATTAGCTGGGCAAAGCTTATTTACCAGTAGACAAGATATTAATTGTCAGGAATGAAAGTTTGCCTACTTAGGGACCATTAGCTGGGCAAAGCTTATTTACCAGTCGACAAGATATTTAACGTGGTCTGGTCTGGTCAGCAATAAATATCCTATAGACTGGGAAATATTGCTCGACACTTAGCTAATTAATTTCAGGTGAAATAATTTTTCTTGAACAATGGTGATGAGCCAACCTGCCATCCAGGCTAGCAACCAATAATAACTGTCAAATTAATAAGCTGACAAAAAAATTATAATATACATTTTTTAAGATATATATATATATAATATAATTTATCTAAACATCAACATATACACATCATGGTTGCAGTGGAAAAAGAAGACAAACATTATCCAGAATGGTTACCAAAAATAGCCTTGGGAAGTGTATATATAGTTATTATAACTTATTCTAAACATCCAACATTATCCACCACATCTAACCACACTGCTGCATTGTAAAAGATAGACAAAAACATTATCCAGACTTGTTTAGCCAAAATAGCCTTGGGAAGTGTATATATATAGTTATTATAATTTATTCTAAACATCCAACATTATCCACAACATCTAACCACACTGCTGCAGACATCTAACCACACTGCTGCAGTGTAAAAGATAGACAAAAACATTATCCATACCTGTTTAGCCAAAATGGCCTGAAATTATACATGAGTTTCCGTGTGCAGTTTCTTCAAATGTCAACCAGTTTTGCTGCACAACGTTGAAAGTCCAATCATGCTTTTGCGCACAGCGTTCTGTCATTTCTCCACCACTAACTCTGTTTTTCTTTACCACTATGTCCCTCTTTTCATGTCTGTCTGTTTCCAAGTGCTGTCATATCTCCTTTGTCCCGTCGTGTACCGCAAGAGCTATCATAGCTCTTGCCCTCTGCCCGTGTACTGGAAGAGTTGGTTTTTACTTTTTCTTCCAAAACACTGTGCCGCAATGTACCTAATGCATGCAAGCTATTCTGCATTGTGTGTTGTATTATCAAATGAAAAGACACCAATCTTATCAGAGCCTATTTAACATTGCACCATTTGGCCTCTCTGTTTGGTTGATACCATATGTCATATCTATAATAACAATAATGATTCATAATGTAAGAAACGGTCGTACGTTGGAATTTTATTATCACTTTATAGCTATTCCCACCAAAGTATTGTACCCTCAATAATTTTCCCTAACCTGCAAATCAGTGTGTGGAATTACACTGGATGTGATGTCTTTATCCACCACAAATATTGTGCCTCATTGGTGCTGGCCAAAAGTTGTTGTGTCTGGTTGTCCTTGTTTTATAGATGTTATGTCTATAGTCATAAATATGATATGACTCCCAATTCCTGCAGATCTTTGAATTCCCCCTGTATCTCACCTGCCGGTTCAAAAAAGAATGTGAGGATGGGCATCCTCTTTATTCTTCTGAAACTTTAGAAACCTAAAAAAGTGATTAAATGTACAATATGCATGTGATTGCTCTACCTCTGATTGCTACACTCCCACCAGTGTCTACCTCTGGCTGTACCAGTCAAAACCAACCATCTTTGAATGTGGCCTCACATTTCAAGAAAGAATGTAACATAGCATCACGTTCAAAAAGCATGACAGGTTACCTCCGGGATTTGAAGTCTTGAGAAGGTTACGGATTCCTATTTACCCAAAAGTCTTTTGATTTAAAAATATATTGAATCTACAAAGTGCATGCGGTAGCTCAACTCCCACAAGCATCTTACTGTTACACGTACAACTCAAATGCAACCATCTACCTTAATTGTGTGATAAAAAAATAATGTGTCATATTGTAAACTTGAGCCTTATGTATTGCTATGCCTGTCTATTACTGAAACATCAATCTACCTAGAATTTACTATTTTTTTCATGTATATGTTTTAGTTGCATGCCTCATCTCTATAGGATAATATTATCATATTAGAGGTGTTAT
>APFE030783707.1:80892-100076 GCA_000404065.3 Pinus taeda
GTTATATATATATATATATATATATATATATAGAGTGTATTTGATTATCAGGTTTATACTGCTAAGTTTACAAAGGCATACATATTCTACTTTTTTCTGGTTTTGAACTTGTGACCTCTTAGGAGGAAACACATGCTCTTAGCCATTAAGCCCACTCAAGTTGTACACATGTAGATATTAGTGTGGGTAGAGTATACATTATTGTTTTCAAGTCTTTACTAAGTAGCATTTAAACGTGGGAGAGGGTATGCAATATATGATCATTACTTGAGTGGGTTTAATGGGTCCCTTGTCCCACAAACAAGGGGTTTCATACACCAATTTAGTGTTGGCCTGGCCCTCACTTTAAAATATGATAATAATAATAATAACTATTATGAAAGCAGCAATCAATGTTGCTTAATAACATGTTTAATGATGATTAATGATTATAAATTGTTTAGCTATATGTTGAATAATAATTAATGATTATTATATATATATATATATATATGTAAGAGATTATTTTAGTTATATAAATTAAATAGTTAGTAAATATAGATGGATATCAACCAAGATTTATTTTGAACCTTCCTTATATTTATATAAATAAACTTGTTTACTTAATTACGACCAATCATAATTTATGCAATTGTTTGTATAAATTTAATTTGATAAATAATATAAATATGCATATTTATTAAAGCTAACGCTCACTAAAATTTATGCAAGTGTTTGCCAAAATTTAGGTAGGAGGATTATTAATGTTGTTAATTTTCTTGGGAGTTGAAAATTGGATGGTGATTATAAAAAGGGAGGACCACTATTAAATGCATCCCCATCCTTTAATCTAAAGCTCTTTTCCAATTCAAAAATATACACATTTATTGATGATGATAATCATGATGATGGTTAACGTCCACTGAGACCAAACTTTGGTCTATCAGACCTAAAGAAACGAATTATTTAGTTTGATTTAATATTTTATTCCTATGCTCAAAAAGCTTGGAGAGAAGCCTTCCGAGCTCACTATAATTTTGACATCATAAAAGGCTAGGAAGCTTAGTATTGCAACAGAGATTTTGAAATTGAGATCTAATGTGGTTGTATGCGGGGCACTCTAAGAGGAAGTGATTTTCATCTTTGATGTTCATATTCTCACAGAGATGGTATAACCTTTCCATCCATGGTGTTTTAGGAACTACCCAACAACTTGTTTCATTATGGAGCTCATGAGAGTTCGTTCTAATCTTGGCTATATTAATTTTCTTCTTTGAGCTAGTTAAAACAAAGAGATACTTTTGATCTTCTAGGGTGGGGTTGATGACCTCCTTACAATATCTTAATTTTCTTTTAGCTGTTAAATCTCTCTCACACTACATTTTTTCTTTGAACTTAGAAGTAACAATATTTTTAATATTATTAATGTTTTGCAATGCAACATTCTCATCTGTTAAGTTATGGTATGTTCTATGCTTATAACAGTTTACTTCTTTTTCTTATTATATTCCATAGATTAGCAAACACATGTACATAAAGTAAAGTGCAGATAAAACATTAAACGATCGACAAAAAACAAGCCAAGACAAGAGACACAAGATGTGGCGGCTAGCCAGGGACAAACCCCATAATGTGTGGGGAAACCCTTTGATCAAATCTTCTTTTATCTTCAATAATTCAACAGAAATAAATAGTAGAATAAATCTGATTTATATCAATAGTAGCAAACCCTAGATCAGCAACATCAACATTAGCGGCTTCATCATCAAAATAGGGCAGACAATATCTCACAAACCGACCGTCGGATCGGCATGATTCCACCACCAAAAGTTGTGGTTTCCAGAGGAGGTTCAGATGAACCTATAGCGCAGTTTAGATGAAGAGATCTTCTAGTCCACGTAGGTCAATCTTTACTTCTACAGTTGCAGCTTCAGTTTCGGCAGCTTCCGACTTCAAACTAGGGCAGTCGATATCTTGCAAACCATCCATCAGATTGACTTGATTCCACCACCAAAAGTTGCAGCTTTCAAAGGAGGTTTAGATGAACCTACAACGCAGTTCAGATGAGGAGATCTTCTATTCCACGTAGGTCAATCTTTACTTCTGCAGTTGCAGCTTCAGTTTTGGCAGCTTCCTGCTTCAAACTAGGGCAGTTGATATCTTGCAAACCGTTTGTCGAATTGACTTGATTCCACCACCAAAAGTTGCAGCTTTCAGAAGAAGTTCAGCTGAACCTATAGCACAATTTAGATGAGGAGATCTTCTAGTCCACACAGGTCAATCTTTACTTCTGCAGTTGCAGCTTCAGTTTCAGCAGCTTCCGGCGTCACATGTGTGAGAGAGAGACCCTTTTCTGCGTAATAGAGAAGAGACTCTTTTTTGTGTAGTAGAGAGAGAGAGAGAGATGTGATGAGATGAGTGAGTCCAAATGAGAAAAATTCCTCCTATATTTATACACAATGTTGGTGTTTGAATAGATGCGACTATTGGGCTTCTGAGCCTACATGAGTTGTAGGTCGGCTTGATAATAATTCCATAATCAAAATAAATTCATATCTCCATGAATACTTATCGGAATCGGATGATCTTTATATCAATCCTACACCTCTCGACGAGAGAAATCTAATAAAAATATTATCAGCCATGAATAAGATGACCCACATGAAGTTTTGCCCTGGTTGCCAATTTTAACACTCCCTCTCAACTAGGGAGAACTTCATCTGCAATCTATCTATCAGTCGTTACTATTCATCCATCAAATGCATTGCCCTGTACAGCCTGACCCTTGACCTGCTCTACTCTATTCTGCCTGTTCGGCTTTGTCTTGTTCTACCCTGTACTGATCTGTATTGTTTTGCTTTGTTTTGCTCTGCTCTTGCATTGTTCTGTTCTGCTCTGCTTTTGTCCGAATTATGAAGAAGAAGAAATGATCGAGGATGTATCATACTGACTCAAAGTCAGTATTAGAGTATGTACCACTGGTCCCAAACTAGTCTCAACCAACCCGAAGTCAGCGTCATATTGAGTACAACTCCACTGGTCTCAGACCAATATCATCCTCCACTGGCTCAAGGTCAATCTCGGAGTGCATACCACTAGTCCCAGACCAGTCTCAATCAACCTGAAGTCAGCTTCATAGTAGGTACCACTCCTACCACTGGTCCCAAACCACTATCGCAATCTTAAAGAGTGTACCACTGGTCCCAGACCAGTCTCAACCGACCCGAAGTCGGCGTCATAATATGTACCACTCTCACTGGTCCCAGACCAGTACTACACTAATACGAAGTCAGTCTAAGAGTATGTACCACTAGTCCCAGACCAGTCTCAACCGACTCGAGGTCAGCGTCATATTATGGTACAACTCCTACCAC
The DNA here is from genome assembly GCA_000404065.3 of Pinus taeda. NCBI lineage: Eukaryota > Viridiplantae > Streptophyta > Pinopsida > Pinales > Pinaceae > Pinus > Pinus taeda. Next base: position 84,246 of record APFE030783707.1, read on the forward strand.
TGGTCCCAGACCAGTACCATTGATCCCAGATCAATGGAGGTCATCCTAGCGCAGAGAGTACGATAGATACAACGATGCATCCATTGATACTACTATGGTCCCTAACTTCATTTCCATGCTCATTGATCAGATGAGAGATAATTCCCATGAGTCCCAAACTACATGGGTAGGATGCCTAGATAGGACAACTAATCAATCCTGTCCTCACAGGAGAACACATCAATCCTGCTACAATTGCCATGGAGAACACATCAATCCAGGCTGCCATGGAGAACACATCAATCCAGGCCTCATAGGAGAACAAATCAATCCTGTTATAATCACCATGGAGAACACATCAATCCAGGCCTCACAGGGAACACATCAATCCTGCTACAATTTCCATGGAGAACACATCAATCCAGGCCTCACAGAAGAACTAATCATCCTGCTACACAAGAGAGCGAATCATCCTATTCCACAAGAGCGAGAATCATCTTGTCCCACAAGAGAGCAAATCATCTCATTCCAATGCGCACCACCAGGGGAGTGTGAGTCACCCTGTGGTTGTATGTTGCTCCAGTAAGAATGCAAGCCCTCAAAGCTCCCAGAGCTCAATGTATGCAACATGTAGGACCCTTGTACAAGGGTTTCTTGACGACTCCAAGTCGTTTGGAAAAATCATAGATTAGATCTTTCTCGGGGCTTTGACAAGGTGTATCGACCTATACATCATCTTAATGCAATGGAGCCTCCTTGCTCATCGACTTACCATATCCGAGATGATGTTTATCCGCGGGAGCAATAGATGAATACGGGATTCCTCAATAATCGAATCCCACCTCTGCTTGTTACAAAGAATCACAGTGGTATGTGTTCAAATAGCTCACTGAAGAGCTTCCCAAATCAGGCAGCTTCATACAAGATCATACTCATAGATATGTATCCGGTATCGGTGGTGCTTATGGCAATCGACTTCTGCTTCTTGTTTATCCATTATATCGAAGCATAATCCAAAGAGAAACAACACTAAAAAGTGCTCCAATGATCCTCCACACTATCTGCCTAATCAACATTCAAATAATGATGTAGTTTCATATTTTCGACAGTGTATCTCAATCCATTAGTAATTGTGCCACGAGATATCTTAGAAGATTCTTAGCATCAATCCAGTAAGGTTAAACCAAATATGAGCTCACAATGCTAACTACAAAACATATGTTCAGATGGAGGTTCACTAAGAACATCAATGCAAATGAGTTTATGAAACTCAAAGGCATTTCCCAAATCTGGTCCGACATCACTACCATATAACTTCTAAAAGTTAAGATCCTTGAGGTAGTCACAGGCTTGCAGTCCATCATACCGACTATTTCCAATATATTTACCACATATTTTCCTTGAGATAGGAAAATTTCCCTTGGCTTCTGCCATACTTCAAGTCCTTGGTCCTTCCTTTCAAATTCAGAAGCCAACTCCCTCTTACATTTGTGAATGAGAGGGTTTGCACCTGTTAGAAAGAGGTCATCCACATACAACACCAGTATGAGAGGATTGTCATCTTCAACCTTAAAGTAAACGTTAGGATCGTTTTCACTCCTAGTGAATCCCAGGTTCATCAAGTAGCTATCAATCCTCTCATACCATGCTTTGGGGTGCTTGCTTCAGCTCATAGAGAGCCTTCTTCAACCTGCACACATGACATTTTCAATCATAAAACTCAAATCCTTCGGGTTGCCCCACATAGACCTCTTCTTTGATCAAACCGTGCAAGAACACGATCTTGACATCCATCTGATGTAGGTTCCATCCTTGTAAAGCCACAAGGGAAATGATCAAGTGGATGGTCATATATCTGGCAACAGGTGCAAATATCATAGTCTATACCTTCCTTCTGAGATAAACCACGAGCAACAAAACGAGCCATATACTTTTCTGTACTTCCATCTGCTGCATGCTTTATCTTGTAAAGCCATTTTGAAGTAACAATTGTCTTGTCCAGGGTCTGGGAACTACTTCCCAGACATCATTCTCCATAATAGACTCATATTCTATGGTCATAGCATCCTTCCATACTTAATGCTTGACGACATCCGAGAATGATGAAGGCTCATTTTGTATGATCGTGCTCATGATGGTCAGGTATCCCTGATACCTGTTAGGTTTCTTACTTTGACATAAGGTTCCTCAGGGTGCAGCATGTCCTTCAACATCATCAAGTATCCCCCTAAGCCATGAAGGCCTCTTCCTAGAAGAGGAAGGCTCATGTGGATGAGGATCAATCAGATCCATGGGTTCTTCTATATCAGACATTGATTCATCATCCTTTTCTTTCGGTTCCCTGGTGTCGATTTCTTGAGAGATCCTCAAAGTCAGAAGATTGTCCACTTTGCTGAGAGCCATATCTTTGTTAAAGGTGACATCATGACTAATCATGACTTCCCTTTGACCGGTGGTGAACATTTATTCAGGGGTCTTGGAACCCAATTCTTGATGAGGGCATTGATTTTGTACATATACGACGGTGTTTGTAGTTTCAGCCCATATAAACTTCGGAAGTCTTTGATCATGTAGCATGGCTCGGACAGCTTCCACAATCATGTGGTTCTTCCTTCCCGCCACACCATTCTGCTCAGGAGTATGTGGTATAGTAGTCTCCCTCTTAATGCCAACCTCGGGTATGCTTGAGTGAACCAACTGTAATATATCAGAGGTCTTGATTTGGATTGAGGGGAATGGTCCCCTTTTGAGCTTTCCTTCGGCACATCCTAGACATACACCATCTTTCTCTACTCGGAATCTGAGCATCCCTGTCACCATTTGTCTTATACCGAGTATAACTTTATAATGAAGGGGGGCAAACCTCCGATGCCAAAGTTCGGACTGAAGAGATGTGTCATAAGACATGACACCTAACAGACTTCCATCAACCTGATATAATGAATCAACACTAAACCCAAGAGTAAAGGCATCTTTAACATTATTTTTCCATATACGTACCTTGCCATCGCTGAAGGTTACCTTGTAGCCTTTGTCTTCCATTGTCGAGATGGACAAGAGATTCTTTTTGAGGTCAAGTGCATTTAATACATCCTGGAATTTCTAGCCTTCTTGAATGATTTTCCTCTTCCTCGATTCCTAGCTCTCCTCTTACCTTTGCTATTGAATTTGTCATTCCTTTGATTGCCATCAAAGGGATTTTGATCATGGTCCTGGTGTGAGTCCTTTCTATTAGAGCACTCCCTTGCATAGTGACCTGCTTTATCGCAGATGTAACATCGTCATTTTCTTCGAGCCTTAGGTCCAGCCTTTCCTTTTGATTTAGTCCAGGAATTATTTATTTTCTTAGCATGAGAAGAAAAGGCAGCAGGAGGACCTTTAGGCATGGGCATTTCTTTCTCTTCTTCCCTTGTTTCTTCATGAATGCAACTAGCCATTAATTCCTCGAAACCAGGAATTACATTATAGTTTAGAAGAGTAGTTCTGAACACGTACCATTTGGATGGTAATCCTCCAAGAGTTGTGACTTCCATTTCCCTGTCAGTAATAGCCTCCCCAATAGATAGGAGATCATTCTTGATCTCGGTTATTCTTAAGAAGTATGCTTTCATACTCTCATCTTTACCCTTCTTGATTTCCCTCAGTTTATTTCTAAGAAACAAAACTTGATTTGCATCATTAACTTTAAATAAACTCACTAGTCTATTGTAGATTTCCTTGGAGGTGTCTAGTTCAGAGATGTAGGCCACCAAGTGCTTTTCGATATAGTCCCAGATGATCTTCTATTTTGACTTCTTTGGTTTTCCATTTGTTCCATGTAGCAATGGATGCATTTGATGGAGGTTCAACAATATTGACTCTTACATGGTTCAGCTCTCCTGGATCTTCTAGGATTAGATCGATAGACATCTTCCATCCATGATAGTCATCTTTCTTACGAAGCTTGCCTTCTGTAGAGCGTTGAGGACCCCATAGTTCTTTTATGATAGCCTCGCCAATCTTCTCTTCGGTGATTGCTCTTGCTCTTGCTCAGGCTTTGTCTTCACCTCAACTCTGATACCATGTTAAGTTATGGTATGTTCTATGCTTATAACAATTTACTTCTTTTTCTTATTTTTCCACAAATTAGGCAATCAATGTACATAAAGAAGGTAATAGAACATTAAACGATCGACAGAAAAAAGCCAAGACAAGAGACACAAGATGTGGCGGCTAGCCAGGGACAAACCCCACAATGTGTGGGGAAACCTTTGATCAAATCTTATTTTATCTTCAATAATTCAGTAGAGAGAAATAGTACAATAAATCTGATTTATATCAATAGTAGAAAACCCTAGATCAACAACATCAACATTAGCGGCTTCATCATTAAACTAGGGCAGACGATATCTCACAAACCAACCGTCGGATTGGCATGATTCCACCACCAAAAGTTGTGGCTTCCAGAGGAGGTTCATATGAACCTACAACACAATTCAGATGAAGAGATATTCTAGTCCAAGTAGGTCAATCTTTACTTCTACAGTTGTAGCTTCAGTTTTGGCAGCTTCTGGCTTCAAACTAGGGCAGTCGATATCTTGCAAACCATCCGTCGAATTGACTTGATTCCACCACCAAAAGTTGCGGCTTTCAGAGGAGGTTCAGTTGAACCTACAGCGTAGTTCAAATAAGGAGATCTTCTAGTCCACATAGGTCAATATTTACTTCTGCAGTTGCAGCTTCAGTTTTGGTAGCTTCCGGCTTCAAACTAGGGCAGTTGATATCTTGCAAACCGTCTGTTGGATTGACTTGATTCCACCACCAAAAGTTGCAGCTTTCATAGGAGATTTAGATGAACCTACATCATAGTTTAGATGAGGAGATATTCTAGTCCACGTAGGTCAATCTTTACTTCTGCAGTTGCAGCTTCAGTTTCGGCAACTTTTGGCTTCACATGTGTGAGAGAGAGACCCTTTTCTGCGCAGTAGATAGATAGAGAGAGAGATGTGATGAGATGAGTGGATCCAAATGAGGAAAAGTCATCCTATATTTATACACAACGTTGGTGTTTGAATAGATGTGACTGTTGGGCTTCTGAGCCTATGTGAGTTGTAGGTCGGCTTGATAATAATTCCATAATCAAAATAAATTCATATCTCCATGAGTACTTATCGGAATCAGATGATCTTTATATCAATCCTACACCTCTCGACGAGAGGAATCTAATAAAAATATTATCAGCCATGAATAAGACGACCCACATGAAGTTTTTCCCTGGTTTCCAATTTTAACATCGTCAATCTCCCAATGTTTTAACTAGGGCTTGGTGTCTTTATACCAACCTCGCTTGAGCCTTAGGTGGTTTTGGCTGGAATTTAAAGCTAGTTTAGGAAGTCTATGCTCTCCTATGTTATTGAGTTTGTGCTTGTACAACAGAAGCCTAGTCATAGCTAGGCTCTCGATAGGGGAAAGACCCACTTCTATAAGGAGAATATGATAGGGTGTGTTGCTTTTAATTTTGAGGTTATATGTTATAAAACGCTTTTGGATTTGCTCAATCTTTCTCCAAGATTCTCTAGAGATGCTACAACCCCAAACCTCACATCCATATAAGATAATTGGAGTGACTAAAGTTTCAAACATGAACTTCTTTCTATCCCACACTACGAGGTTTTCTGTTTTCCAATTATTTTTAAGGCAAAAATAAGCTTTCCACCCCCCTTTAATCCTTTTCTCAATGCTATAGTTCCAGTTGAGCTTGTGATGAATATCAATTCCTAGGTACTTGTAGGAAGACACTTCCTCCAATTAACTATTGTCATACATAAAATTAGCGTAAGTGTCTTTCTTGGATTTGATAATCATAACTTTTATTTTTTCAGTATTAATAATCACACCCATGGTAGAGCATAAATCATTAAGAAGTCTAAGTTGGCTATCAAGATCAGATGGGCACCTTGCGAGAAGAACGATATCGTCAGTGTAGAGAAGAAGGATGATGACTATCCCAGCTAAGATCATGCCAGCAGATCCTGCTTCCTCTAAACAACCTTCTAGCTTGTCGATGTAAATGCCAAATAGGGTTGGGGAGAGGGGGAAACCTTGTTTAACTCCAATAATACACTTAATATCTTTCGACCACCCCTCATTGCTCTTTAACTTGGGAATTACATTCTCGTATAACCTTATAGTGGCAACTCTCAACTCAAAAAGAACCTTTAGCTCTCCTAATCTATTCCATAGGTTGTTTCTAGGAACCGTATCAAAAGCCTTTCTAAAGTCCACAAAGCAACAAAAGGGATTGGATTTATCATTGCGACATTCCTCCACAATGATCCTAAGCATAACGAGGTGGTCTGTTATTGAATGTTGCCTTCTAAAACCCGCTTGGCCTTTAGCCCGCTTATCTTCACTTTCAAGCCCTACGCTCAACTTCTTTTCCAAAATAATATCGTATAACATGGCTAAGAGAGGGTTGATCATAATTGTCTAATAATTAGAGGGGTTATTTCTATCCCCACTTTTAAAAATAGGGATAAAGAGGCTTTGAGTCCATGGTTTAGGGAACTGTTGCTTAACCACTTGATTGAAAAGCTTGTGGATGTGGGGGATGAGGACAGGACCTCCAATTTTTAGGATTTCTGCTTGGTAACCTTCAATGTCCTTAGCTTTCTCATTAGCCAAACGATTAATCCCAAAATCAGTGTCTTCTAATGAGAAAACTTATTTTGTAGTGAGCAGGGTTTCAAAGTTATCCATGACATTTGGAGATTCATAAAGCTTTTTAAGATAGGAATTCCAGTCCTGTAAAGCAATTTTATTATTATCTTTAGTTTTCCTAATTAAAATCTGCCTCAAAAATTTCTTAATATAATATAGTCTACTAAATTTATGTTTTTATTTTATTTTTGGTGAAACTTTTTTAGAAAAATTGTCTAAATTTCTAATTATTTTTTGAAATAGTATTTTTAATTTTATTATTTACTAATATAAATATAAATGAACAAAAATTTCGGTATATATTCAAAAACATTTTAAACAACAAAAAAATTACATTTAAAAACAAATTATATTCCCATATTTAATTTAAAAAACAAAAATATAACTATACCGTTTGTTAGACATCTAATATTTAAAAATATAGTGAAATTGTAAATATTAACGGTTAAAATAAATAGAAATATTAAATCTGGAAAGTTGAAACTAGATATTTAAACATTTTTTTTTTATATACATGAACATTTATTTTATACCTTTCATTAAAGTTTTGGGGCACCATTAAAAATAATTAATCCTTTTATATTGATTATAAATCATGTTAATCTTGACCTTTATATTCTCTCACTCTTTTGGGGAGAAAAATTGGAATGTCAAATCTAATTTATTTATTATGGTTAATACATTAATGGTTTTTGACTTAAAATAAAGTTTTTTTTTTCCATGTTGTTTGTAATATATGTATATTTAATTTTAATGTTATTATTTTATTTTATATATTATTGTAAATGTTATAATAATTTTATGTTAATTTATTAATAATTTATTATTATAATTTTAGCGAGTTGTTTTTAGTATGAATTTTTTGGAAGTTTTTTGGTTTTTTTTGTTTAATTTCTTTAAAATTCAGCAGGAATTTATTGAAATTACAATTTGATGGATTAACTCTTCCAAAATCGAAATTTCTTTAAGGGTTGCGCTCAATCTATAATATAGTAAAAAAAACTAGTTTAAATAACTCAAATTCAAAATTTCAACTTCAAATTATTTCAGCTGGATTTTGGCACTAGAAACTCCCAAAAAATCGCACTAAAAGACAACTCCTAATTTTAAAGGTAATTACTTTCCTTTATAGTTTTTTAAATTATATCAATATTTGCTATTAATATTGTATTTTAAATATATACAAATAAAACATTCATTTTTCCATTAAAATAATATCAAATATTATAGTATCAAATAAGATAATATTATTTAAATACATACAATTACATTTTTTTTACATCTTTAATAACAATGCATGTTATTAATTTTCTTTGCATTTTTAATAAAAATAACAAATGTATTAATGTTTATCAAATTATTAAATTTACACTGCTGTGATCTATATCAAGTTTATTGAGAAGGTTTTCAAGGATAATCACATCAAAATTCATTTGTTGACCCGTTTCAAACCAGCTGGTTTATCGTCAAGACAAGATGAAGAACCACATCATGACAACAAGTTAAATAAAAAGACCTATCATTCAACAGTGGAAGAATCTTTGCATCTCTTAAAAAACGCCAAATCTAATTTCATCATCGAAACCTACAAATTTACCGTTGTAATTAATAAGAATAATCAAGATCATCACTCAACACTTAAAAAAAAAAAAAAAAATACCAATAACCACATACAAACCAAAATCCAAAATTCACTCTTTCCCTTAAGATATTTCTCTAAAGTGTCCATCACCATTTTTCCTGGTCTTACACTCCCTTTTATTCATATAATGAATTTGCTATCTTCACACCTTACAACAATCATCATAACATTTAGCTAAGTAACATCTGGCCATAGGCATTACGTCATGCCTTCTCACCATTTTAGGAAATATTATAAAATATTTAAATATTTTAGATGATGAAAATTGAATTGGGATAAAGTAAATAATAAATTTATAAAAAAGAATTCATACACCTTATCCTAATAATGATCTTATTTAGAAATCACAAGCCCTAATATTAAATTTTAAAAACTCAATCAATTATGCATAGTTATCCACCATGGACTAATCACATGGTTATATGTTCTAGATACTACATGAAATAAAATGATTCATCAATACTTATATTAAGAAATTTAAGTCTTCCCATCACATCAATATTATTATTATATTAGACTATGCAAGTGTGCAAAAATATGTGTAGCTAATATATTGAAATACATTATTGTGAATACCTATTAATGTTAAGAGATATTCTAATGTATAGTTAATACATAAAAGTAGTCTATAAACCCGAATGTAAATCAACCATAAATCAAAATCAAAATTCAAAGTTCATAGTGAAAGTAATATTAATAAAACACATTTTGAATATACCTACACATAGTCACTATGACATTTAGACTCATAAAATGGACTAATGGATGGTTCTCTCCCTACACTATTAGATGACCTATATAACCTATCAAAATCCTAAATAGTTACTAACTCCCTTCGAATACAAAAAAAATCATCACTACTCTAAACTTCTATGTCTCACTTTTCACATAAAAATAGCATATGTTAATAACATTTGAAAACATAATAAACAATGGTAGACATACATAATAAACAATGGTAGACATACATAATACATAATATATTCAACTAGTAAAAAAAAAAAAAAAAAAAAAAAACTCAAAACCTATGGGGTAACTTAATTGGTGATTAGTGTTATGAAGTGTTATGTAAATTGTGAGATTTAAAGTTCAAATCCCTTATATGTGTTTATCCAAAAAAAAAAAAACAAACTCAGAGTCTAGCCATAATATTTAGGTATTAAAGAATATCACTCATCCCAAGAGGCATTATATTACAATTGGACCCAATCGCTAATGTGTCTAGATATAGTATACCTACAAATAATACAACACATCCAACAAACTTCCACTTGTGGAATGTTGTAATAAATTGGGCTAAAACAAACTCAAAGTTGAACCTATCTTTATATCATTGTATTAATAAAACATTTCCTAATATAATATTTTGGTATCAAAGAACATCACTCATCCCAAGAGGCATTATATTACAATTGGACCGAATCCCTAGTGTGTCTAGATATAGTATACCTACAAACAGTACAACACATATCCAACAAACTTCCACTTGTGAAATGTTGTAATAATTTGGGCTAGGAATTTATAAAGTCAACTATGATGGGAGCTATGCCCATTGATTTCCTATGCCAAGATAACTTATCCATGCTAATAGACTTTGCCAATCAATCAACACTTTTTTGAGGTACAAACCTTCTTTAAAAATACCCTATTTCTTTTGCCACATATATAGCAAAATGGAATTGTAAATCAATGTTGTTTGTCTTAGCATGATAAGTAGGTCTCATTCTTAGAAAGATTGCATTTTTATTATCACAATCTATCCATACACCTTTATTTATGAAACCAATGTGTGAACATATGCTCTCCAACCATACAACATCCTTAAATACATGAGTAGATTCCATGTACTTACTTTTTGTTAATATGTAAACTAAGTTGGATATTCCATCGAAAGATTTGTCCCAACATATCTATTTAAAATATTAGAAAATCTGAAATCTACACTATGAGGGTTTATTTCCCTTCAGATTTCCATATATGTTAATTATTGTTTATGTCATATACATGCAGATTATAATTATGCAGAAAATATAGAACAACAAAATAAAATTGAAAAACCACAAATTAACACAACATATAACCTAGGAAACCCTTTTGGGAGAAAACCTAGCTAGAGGGTGGGCTTCTCTACTCTCTTTCTTTGAATTGAAAAATGGACACAAGTATAAATAACTAAGGCTTGTGGCCTATCGGGTACTATAGTTCACACATCCTTTCTATTTGATCTCTCCCTATCTAGTATTAACTACTCCACTCATCAATGGAACAAAATGCACTCTAATAGAATGAAACCCCTTTCCCCCTAGTGTCCCAACTATAACACAACTCAATATCTTACTAGCGGTTAAGTTTGACTACAACTCTTAACTAGAGTTAAGATGCAGACTCTTTTAGAGTTGTCTTAATCATTATCACATGGCTATCCCATTTTCCATAAATAATGGGGGATGGCATAACATCCTCTCAAATTATGGTGTTCAAAATAGGAAAGTCAACCTCTGAGCGACATAATTTTTGCATATAGTCTCCAATTGAGGCGATTTCTATGCCATTATAAACTATATATGTGTAAATAGTGATAAAAGTTGTGACACTTTGGTTAAAAAGTTTAACGCCAAAAAAATTCCATGTAATGCCTCAAAATGCTTCTGGAAGGTTTCAAACCCCAATTTTCCAAACTAGGTATCGCCAAGAAAAATAACCCTATGAGTTTATTCCTCCACTTTTTCCATTTTTAAGGCATCGAAATGGATGGAAAATAATATAATGATCCAATATGGATCACACCTCCCCATTTTGGGAGGTTTTTGGTCTCTAAAGCCTTATATTAAATGAGGTGAGAGAATATTTCCTCTAACTTCTCTTGGGTGTACCATTTAGATTTTTATGGAACTTGTCCTTTCAACCCAATCTTCCAAAGGTCATGATGCTCCTATCTTTTAGTTTTAGACATATTATAGAAAATTGTGTCCTCTATAAACTTTGCTTGAGCATATGGTGCCAAATCCTCTATAAAAGGTAGAACATGTTCCTCTTCCTAATCAAGCATGGAAGGTTAATAGAGTTGCATATTTTCTATGTTCACCACTAAGAAAATAAAAATGTATGGGGTAGACTAAGTCTATAGGAATTATCTCTCATATTTTCTAGTATCTCAAAGGGACCATAAAACACAGTCTTGATTTTCTTACAAGGTTGTAGCGTCTCCTTGTTCAAATGTAACTAAACGTTGTCTCCCAAATTGAAGGAATTCTATATTCTTTGTTGATCATGCATGGCCTTATATTTTTCCAGTGACTTTTGTAGTGTATCCTATACTTGTACATGGATTTTCCTAATCTTATCAACAATATTTTCTTCCCTTAAGGCATCCCTTATAATATCCTCCCTCATTTCTCCTTGTTTTCCATATGTAATATCCAAAGGTGACGACGGAAAATATCCAAAACAAATTTCAAATGGGGAATTACCAATAGAATTTTGGACTGCTCTATTATAAGACTGTTGTATATATACCATATTTTCATCCCATGTCCTCGGGTGCCTATGACTATACCCCCTCAAAAGATACACCAAAGTCTTGTTGACTACTTTTTCTTTCCCATCTATCTAAGGATGGAATTTTGTAGACCTATTTAATTTCATGTCTGTCTTCTACCACAATGCTCATCTGAAAAAATGCTCCTTGGTATCCCAAAGTGCACTCAAACCTATCAAAAGTACAAGTTTTCTACTCCTTTTTTATTGATGGTTTTTACAGGGCATTAGAACACACATCCTACTAAATATCACAAAGTCCATAGAAATGTTTCCTTAGGGAGGAGTGGGTATAGGTAAGGAATGATATAGAACTTATTCCCTATTACTATGCTTATTGGTACAATAAAAAATGCATCCTATTATGAATCTAGCTACCTCTTCTTAAATCCTAAGCCAATACACATACCTATGCAAGTTGGTCATTTTCTTCCCTACACTAAAGTTCCTTGCAACCTTGGAGGTGTGAGCCTCTCTAATTAGATACATTTGTTCACCTTTAAGAACACATAACTTAGCCAACTTGTAGAGTAACTTGTCTTGGAGATGGTAGTCAACTGTGTTGTCACCATCATGCACATGACTCTAGCTCTGCAACTGCTGAAACACCTCCTTGAAGTTTTCATCCTCTAAATATGCCTATTGGTATGCAACATGGGTGAATGGATCCACATGCATTAGAGTTCCCAATGCCATGATATATGATGTGGGTGGCCTTGATAGTATGTTTTCCAAACCCCAATCACTTGTAATGTGTATTTGTTGTAGCTTAATTTAGGCCTATAGGTACTCTAGTGGCCAGTGATCTATGTGGATTATTGTCTCATTTTCCATTAGATAACATTTCCAATTCTTCAAAGCTTGTACTCTAAGGGCATAGAGTTCCTTGTCATAGGTAGGGTAGTTGAGAATCACCCCATCAAATACGTTAGAATATTATCATACATGACTTCCTCCCTGGCTCAAGATTTCTCCCATAGGATACCCACTCACATATGTCCCCATTTTAAAGGGTTAATACAAGTTCGATAATTCCAAAAATAATGCTTGATTTATATTCTTCTTTAACTCCTCAGAGGCCCACTATTAACCCTACCCCCACTGGAAACTCTCTCCACTAGTTGTTATGGCATGGAGTGGTGTTTCTATTTCTAAAAATGAGGTGTTGTCACTATGACAATGACCCTCCAAAATTTTTCCTATGTCAATTTTGGAGCATATGCTAACAGGTTTTCAAGCCCTTGTGTGTCGTCATGTGGTTTGATTTGATATTTGTGTGTTTTCTTCTAATGTCACATCCTCCTAAGTCAATGTTTCCTAAGTGTCATCACTTGAACATTAGAAGTGTTTAGCTTAGTAAGTTATGGTTAGGTGAACTCATGATATTTTCTAGACTTAGAAACTTTCCTTGTACCCATGCACACACTCAAAAAGTGCACAAAAGTAGAAAAAAAAAGCAAAATCATGAAAATCTCTCACAAAAGCCCAAAAAAGAACACTTTAAGTTGAAAAAGGCTTCCACTTAAAGAATGTACACCTCTTTGGGCCAAAGGAATGCGCCCTACTTGGGCGCACTCCTTCAGGATAAGTGATTTTGCCTTTCTTGGGCACACTCCTTTGTGTTCAAGACATGCGCCCCATCTAGCTGCATGCATGAACCAACTTGTCCATGAGGGCGCACTCCTAGAAAATAGGAATCACCTTAACTTCCTCTTAATTGATCCTTTCATCCGAAAAAAATTGACACTCATGCATGAATCTATTTTGCATGCTAATCTCCTTAAAAGAAATAAGTTAATCATTCCTTCACCATCATTTCATTTGAGCACACATCTGGAGAATCATCAAGTCCATCAACCAATGTAGCAATTAAGTTGCATGTTTCAAATCGTGATTGATGTTCATTATTTAACCACCAAATATTGCTTTGTTTGTTATAGATTTCTTTTTTTGTAGTGTGTTTTCTGGCATTTTAGCTGGATCTTCATCTTGCAAGTGTTCATTTACTATCGCATGCAAGAATCCTTTCACATTCATTTAACCTTTCATCTTCCACCATGCATGCGATAATAGCTATAAATCTTTGCAAGCCCTTCTTTGTCTCATCTTAGCAACGATTTCTACTTTCGGTACTTGTTTCTGGGCTCTTTCAGACATAGCACACTTCCTGAGCTTGATGATCCTTCAGTCTCAAAAATTGCACCCTTTTCAAACCAGTTTTCCTCACAGGCACATGGTGCATCACGAAGGCATGAATCTTTCAACTTCAGCCATTTGGCATGCTACAGTGCGCCCTCTTTGTCTTAGGGAACATGGCCACATCACGAAGGCATGAAGCCTCATCACTCAAACCTCCGACATGCAACAATGCACCCTCCTTTTTCTTGAGCGCATAGAAGCACTTTGAAGACACGAAGCTCTACTTTCCTTACCCTTCGTCTTTTCAGAGTGGGAAAATGCACCCTCTTGTCTCCTAGGGAACATGGGCACATAGGAAAGACCTAAAGGCCTCTTCTACCATTCCTTTATCCCTTCAGGGTGTTATAGTATGCCCTATCCAATTTTTTCCTTTTACTTGAGCACATTAGTGCACTATGAAGCCCTAAATGACCATGTATGTCTCTTTGTGCTTTGAGAGTGCACCCTCCTAGCATGCATGTGTGATTTTACTTGCATGAAAATTATTTTTGGCTTTCATTCATATTTTTTCATGCTCTGTCATCCATGATGAATCTTTAGGCATGATTTACAAGTTTTGTTGTCTATTTATTTGTTTTAAGTTGATCTTGTCATTATGAGTGTGATTCCACAAAAGTGTGTACGTGCTACAAGTGTTACCACTATATCGTCATCTATTGGAGACATGCTTCCACATAAAGTATCCTCTAAAGAACTTTCAGAAGCAAGCTTTGGTGAGCTGCTTGAAGTTGCAAAGTCTAATGTTCCCATATATGTGGACACTCAGTGTTTTATCAAGAAGGCGAAAAAGGTTACCTAGAGCAAGATCTACAACACATTCATGCAAGAAACATTCCCTGAGGACTTAGAAGATGTACATGAATATATAAAAATAAGTCCAGGATTCACAATATTATGTGAAAATATTGAGTCATTCCATGTGTTGAAACTATTGAATGGATAATTACACATATGGATGACTCACACCTTCTGCTACATAGTGATAGTGGCAATCACCTCACTAGTTATTATGGTGAGAAGATGCAAACATACTATATGATGCTCAAGCCCTATGAGTATGCAAATGATAGTTTCTACACAAAATGGAGCAACCTCAACGAAACTGATGTTATCAAACAATGGTGTTGAGAACCTACCAAGTTCCTCCATTGCACATCAATAATTTATCTGATGAATATCTTAAGACAAGTGTACTAGTATTTGATGGTTACGTATTGTTGAATGTTTAAGATCAATAAAGTTTAGGTTTTCCAAGAGAATTGGATATATACGCTCAATCTGGTGGTGAAACTGTTATGAACCAACTCAAGAAAAGATAGATCAACGCCTTAGAATTCAACCTCTTCGAGGGGGCAACCTCCTTTACATTACATAAATGAACAATTCTTGGATGATTCAAATGAAAAGACCTCCTCTCTATATATAGGAGCCTAAGGGGCCATAACATAATCAGAGCCTACATAACAATAATAATTCAAGGGCCCAATAATAATAATAGTGGACTTCTATGGGGCACAATAGTAACAATATGGGCACTACATGGGTACATCAATATAATAAGTGGGTTGTACTAATAACAATAAGGGGTTACTCTAGTAGCATAGGGGCCTAACATGCCCCTCTCCTTCAAAAAGCATTGTCCTCAACACTTGAGTAGTTCTTGATGCCTCTGTATAAAATTCTTGTCCTCCCATGTGGAATCTTCAGTGGGTAAGTTCTTCCACTTGATGAGATACTCTGAAATTGATCGATTTCGTAGCTGTCAGGTTCTTGTT
>APFE030783707.1:106174-123822 GCA_000404065.3 Pinus taeda
ATTTTTAGGCCTTTTTTCAATCTCCAGGGCCTCTCTAAACTTCCGATGGTGAAACTGCCCAACCTTTGCAATGACGCGTGCTTCTTCAATACAGACATGATGTTTAGTCTTCTCGGCATGCTCTGCAAGGGCCGAGGACTTGGCTCTTCCATGCCTTAAGTCTGCGGAATGCTCGTTAATCCTTTGATTAATAGATCGACCAGTCTCACCAATATATGGTGTCCCACAGGAACATGGAATAACATAGACGCCCTTCATGTCTTTCGGATCGATAGGATGGTGTCCTCAAAACTCATGCTAGAGGCTTTTGGAAGCTTCGCCTTGGTTTCTCTTGTACCACATGCGAGATAGATTATTATTCTAGGCCCCGGTTTCAAGATGGTGTAGGCCGCTGCATTAAGTGTTGTCAATAATGGTGATGTACACAAGAGATGATGTTGCAATCATACAAGAAAAAATGCCCTCATGCAGGAGTGGCTCTAAGAGATGTTCCACAACTAGAACTCTCAATCAAAAGACTCCTATTAGTATGACACAAAAACATGCATGATGAGTACCCCGTCAACATGGCACAAAAGGGATCTCAAAAACAAAACATGCATGATGATAAAAAGAGTATCCCAACAACATTCAACAAGGGATCTCAAAACATAACATGATGAGTTATGACAGCAAGTACATCACATAGAAGATTCCACATCAAATCAAGCAAGGAATCAGGACAACATGTAATAAACAAGATCCTGCATCAACATCAATCAAGGATCTGTGCAACATAATGCAGAAAGAGGAAGTACATGAACACATCATATACCTCACAACCAAGGGCCATTTGAAGAAGTGGATGTCACACTGCTAAAGTAGCTCGGACCATCGATCTCAAGGCATCGATCGTATGAATATGACTGCTCGCACATAAATGTGGACATCTGCACTGGCACTTAGAAAAGTGACTAGAAGAAGAAATGAGAGAATAAGAAATTTGAAGACACCATCAAATTTGGGGCATCAAGCAGTGCTAAATCAACTGCCCAAAATCTGAATTCTAAGAAGTTGAGAATTCTAGGCTCAAGGAATCTTTTAGATTCCCCCATGATTCCTCAAAGATTCTGTTCCATGGATGGACTGGAAATCTGCAACTCAGATGGCGAATCTGATCTCTCCATTGCGATCCCTACAGAAAACCATGAAAAACAAGTATAAACTTGACTATATTCTGAAATGTAAAAATTTTACCTCCTTGGGAAAATTTCATAGCTCATGGTTCTGCTCCCTGTTTTTGCTAAAATCATGGTTCCACGAGCATTTTGGAAATTACTAGAAGATGCATAACTCTAATGGAAAAACAGACAACACCATTGTGTTCATGGCGATGAGAGGTGTAAAAAACATATAAAATTTGTCAATTTCTGACAAAGTGAAAATTCTTCCCTCCTGCAAAATTCATGGTTCTTGCATTAAAATATTAATTAATCAGCCTTGAAATCCATGTCCACATTCTGCCTTGTCAAACTCTATGCACTGGTAAAAATGTTGAGTTTAAATAAAAACCCTGGGCGGATTTACCAAGGTGAGCAGTTATGGCTCAATGGAAAATTCAGAATTTGGTTGTGGAGAGGTCAAGGGATGAAATGCTGCCCCTCTCATTTTAGTTATATTATAACCAGAAAATGATGTATTAACGAGGGTCGAGTTTTCATTGGGTGGCCTGCCACTTAAATCCCACACTGTTAACATTATGGGTGTACTAATATCAGTGATCGACACTTTGAATCAACGCTTAACATGGGCGCTCGTAGCGTTTATCAGCGCAATTTACGAGAGTTTCACAGATATATATATCGACGATCAGCCTGATCAGTGCATATATCGGCATGGGGTTATGCAGTGGTTACACCAATTTCGGCGATCAAATATGGCATTCTTGGTGTATACAAATTGGCATATATATATATATATATATATATATATATATATTATATATAATATAATATATATATATATATATATATATATATATTATATATATTATATATAGATATGGGTTGCGATTGCGATAAGGCCGACGGGGTTATGGTCGTCGGCCTTAAAATATATATGCGATGGTTTTAAAGGGTTCAGTGGGGGTTATGGCTGCCGATCCCGAAACCATATATATTGTTTATTGTTTTATTGTTTTATATAGTTATTTTAATAACTATATATTAAAACAAATTTTGTTATATGCTTATTTACTTACCATTTTCCATAAAAATTATTTTTGTCTCTTATGCAAGATTAGGAGACCAATGAAAGAACGCCAAGTGTCAATGCCTGATGAGCTACCATGTGGGTCCCACGTTCTTACTAGGACGCCATGTGGCACACTCTGGGCCCCTCTTTTCCCCTATCATTCAAACTTTAAAGAGATCTATCTTTCGCATATGAGCTCGGTTTAATGAGCTGTTTGCACCTTTGCGATCACGACGACAAGGTACTTAACGTGAACTTATTTCAAGCATAATCCAAACACTTTGATTTTTTAGCCCTCTTACTCTTATGTGTCTCTCTGGAGCCACCTGGATCAATCCTCCCCATTGAGGAGCTTTTGGTCCTCCAAAAGCATGAAAAATAATTTGTAACTTTCTTTGTACCCTGTCTGCATCACAAGCATCCTGAAAAGGTATCGCTTCCATCTCCTTCACCTTTGTTCTTCGGAGCCTTAAGCGACGAGCCAACACTTGCTACCTCTGCAACATGTAGTACATTGTTTTGAAAATTACATGCTCTGAATGACATCACCAACTAATGACCCAAACGTCCCATACTTGCCACGAGTTTATAATCACATACTCAATGGTAAATTTTACAACAAGATGGAAGTAATACTCTAGCTATGACAACAAGGCCAACATATCATTGTTGCTTCAAAAAGTGATGGAAAACACATCATCACTGCAACATATGATTTACATACATAAGGCTAGACACTATTTTTTTGACAAGTGATGGAAACATAACATCACTTTCAGAGTGTAAAATATGACTCAAAACATGACCAAACATCATTGTTGCTAAACAAGTGATGGAAAACACATCATCACTTTTACACTTTAAAATGCAACAAATGATTTACAAAAGAATGACCATGAAACGAAAACATGTCTAGAAACCATTTTTCACTTATCAATGTGAATGGGTCACCTCTTGAGGTGGTTTTTCTTGTCGAACAACTGCTCTTCCTGGTTCACGCACCGATGCTTTGTCTTTAAGGTGCTGCTCTGGATGGAGCCTCCAACAAGTGCCTCTTTGATGGCCATTTCTGTCGGAATGACTATAGTAGGTTTTCTTCCTCCATATCTTCTTAACCTATTTCTTTTCATGATGTTGAGAGGTCCTTTCACGCCTCATGAGTGCTACCATTCTTTTCCAACACTTAGAAAAGGTATGGTTATGGAATCCACAAAAGATACATGTTTTTCGATGCATTGTTCTTCGTTCATTATTAACAACATGATCATAATCAAAATGAACATTCGAAGATCGAAAATGGTTATACCTTCCTTTTTTGTCTCTGATGTCAATATGGTGATGAGAGTTTGCCTCTGCTTTTTACCTGCAATGGAAACTGCCATGGGATGATGGGGATGTTTTCCCATCATTCTCTTTCCTCGACAATGTCTTGGATGAATATAACACCTTTGAGCACTCTCCTTTATTGTACCTTGAGCCTGCAAATCAATGTTCGTGCACAACCTCCAAAGGTGGAGTTATGACTTGGTTATTAACACCAAGTTCTTCTTTCTCATCGTGCCTTATCCTTGTAAGGAGACACATGTTTGTCCGTGTAATGGGGATCTCCAAATCTCCAACAGACATCATATTATGAGAAGATGAAACTGAAAGGAAATCAACATCTTTTACCTTCTCTTTCAATTTGGAAAGAACTAATGAGGGTTGCTCATCATCTATTGTTGGTGGTTCGCTAACCGTTGTGGTGCATTCCCCAACTTCTTTCCTGACATACCCAAGTCTTTCTTGACGGAGTAATTCCTCTACTTTGATGGGGTTGACAATGCCTTGGCTATTAATGCCCAAGACTTTTCTTTCATACCCCATTCTCTTCAACAGTTTGTAGCCAATTCCTGTAGTATGATTTTCAAAAATAGAGAAATCATTATCAGGAAACATGCATGAAGATGGAGAACTACTTTTTACCTCACATGGGTCACGTTGCAGCTTTTCCAAGGCCTTGTCCTTTGCTTGCAGTTGTCGTAGCAAACTTTGTTTCTCCTCTTTCTCTTCATGTAGATGCATCTTCAATTCATCATTCTCTATTTAAAGATTATGCTTGTTTTGCTTCAATTCTTCCATGGCCTCTTCTGTGGCTTGCAACTGAAGCTACAACCACTCCTTTTCCTCTATCTCTTTCTGTAGAGTTTCGTACACGATTTCCACTTTATTGGAAATGTTGACCATGGTATCGTACATCACTTTTTCATTCTCTGTCGCTACATATTCCATTGTTCACACTGCAATTCACATACACGTAAAGACTGCTCTGATACCACTTAATCTAGGTCTAGGTGTGAAGAAGGACCCTTCCAAGGCCTTTTACTTTCGTGATGTGTTAAATTGAATTTTAAAAGAACATTAATGAATACATATGCATGCGGAAAAGAAGAAGAACATGAAAGTCATCAACACATGGAAACATAAGCATTGATAACGGAGTTCATCCAGGAGGGACTACGTCTCCAGGCCCCGGTGTCAAGATGGTGTAGGTCGTTGCATTAAGTGTTGTCAATAATGGTGATGTACACAAGAGATGATGTTGTGATCATACAAGGGAAAATTCCCTCACATAGGAGTGGCTCTAAGAGATGTTCCACAACTAGAACTCTCAACCAAAAGACTCCTATCAGTATGACACAAAAACATGTATGATGAGTATCTCGTCAACATGGCACAAAAGGGATCTCAAAAACAAAACATGCATGATGAAAACAAGAGTATCCCAACAACATACAACAAGGGATCTCAAAACATAACATGATGAGTTATGACAACAAGTACATCACATAGAAGATTCCGCATCAAATCAAGCAAGGAATCATGACAACATGTAATAAACAAGATCTTGCATCAACATCAATCAAGGATCTATGCAACATAATGTAGAAACAAGAAGTACATGAACACATCATATACCTCACAACCAAGGGCCATCTGAAGAAGTGGATGTCACACTGTTGAAGCTGCTCAAACCATCAATCTCAAGGCATCGATCGTATGAAGATGACTGCTTGCACATAAATGTGGACATCTGCACTAGCACTTAGAAAAGCAACTAGAAGAAGAAATGAGAGAATAAGAAATCTGAAGACACAATCAGATTTGTGGTGTCAAGTAGTGCTGAATCGACTATCCAAAATCTAAATTCTGAGAACTTGAGAATTCTAGGCTCAAGGAACCTTTTAGATTCCCCTGGGATTCCTCAAAGATTCTGTTCCATGGATGGACTAGAAATATACAACTCAGATGGCCAATTTGATCTCTCCATTGTGATCCCTATGGAAGACCATGAAAACAAGTATAAACTTGACTATATTCTAAAATGTCAAAATTTTACCTCCTCTGGAAAATTTCATGGCTTATGGTTTCGCTCCTTGTTTTTGCTAAAATCATGGTTCCACATGCATTTTGGAAATGATCGGAAGATGCAGAAATCTTATGAAAAAATAGACAACACCATTGCATTCATGGCGACAAGAGGTGTAAAAACCATATAAAATTTGTTAATTTATGACAAAGTGAAAATTCTGCCCTCCTACAAAATTCATGGTTCCTGCATTAAAATATTAATTAATCAGCCTCAAAATGTGTGCCCCAATTCTACCTCCTTGAACTCTGTAAATTGATAAAAATGTTGAGTTTAAATAAAAACCATGGGCGAATTTACCAAGGTGAGCAGTTATGGCTCAATGGCAAATTCGGCATTTGGTTAAGGAGAGGTCAGGGGATCAAATCTGCCCCCCTCATTTTAGTTATATTATAAGCAAAAAATGATGTATTAACGGGGATCAGGTCTACATTGGGTGGCTCACCCCTTAAACCCCACACTGTTAACATTATTGGCATACTAATATCGGTGTGATTTATGGGGTATATCGGTGATCAGATATGGCATTGTCGGCGTATACAAATCGACATATATATATATATATATATATATATTATATACTATAATATATATAATTTATATATATATATTATATATATATATATATATTAATATTTATATATATATATATATATATTATATATATATATATATATATATATATATATATATATATATATATATATATATAATTGCGATAAGGCCTGCAGGGCTTATGGCCATTGGCCTTAAAATATATATGCGATGGTTTTAAAGGGTTCGGAGGGGATTATGGCCGCCGATCCCGAAACCATATATATTGTTTATTGTTTTATATAGTTATTTTAATAACTATATATTAAAACAAATTTTGTTATATGGTTATTTACTAACCATTTTCCATAAAAATGATTTTTGTCTCTTATGCAAGTTTAGGAGACCAATGAAAGAACGCCAAGTGTCAATACTTGATGGGCTACCATGTTGGTCCCAAGAGCTCTATCTTTCACATACGAGCTCGGTTTGACGAGCTATTCACACCTCCACGATCACGATGACGAGGACTTAACATGAACTTGTTTCAAGCATAATCTAAACACTTTGATTTTTTAGCCCTCTTTGTTCTGTGTATCCCTCTAGAGCCACCTGGATCATTGTATGTTTCAATAGTTGTTGTTTACTATGTGGACTAATCTACAGGTACTCAACAAATCCTTCTCATCTCTTTGATTCATCCTTTAGGATAAATTATTAATTTTCTAACTGGTGTTTCATTTCTCTCACACCGGTGCAAGTCTTCCTAATATACCTTACATTGGGTGTCTCACAAAGCTCGCATCCTTGCCGACCCATAGAGGCATTGAATTCTCTTATGTATGATTGTAACCAAGGCATTCCAACAGTGGCTAGACCATATGATTGGATGGGACTCTTACACCAAATGACGTGAGGTATATTTGCGACTTTACATCGGGGATATCCCCTTGAAATGTTGGTGGAATCCAGCAGTGTCAACACTTATTGCACTAAAATGAGGGCTAGATGACAAGTTGAGCCTGTGAAGTTTGTTTGAATATTTTACCTTCAATGGCTTCATCCCAAATCATAATCTCGAGGTGTTTCGAGAAGCCTTTATATCTTTCAATCCCCGTAGACATTTTACATAACTTGTCACGATTTAAATTCGATGGTAAGGGTACATCTACCATCTTTAGGTATGTTGTTGATTTTGTTCAAATTTTCTTCTTGAATGATATTAATTCATAAGAAATCATTGCACAGTTGTTTACCCTTACATTGGATGGTCATGCAAAGCAATGGTGTTATTCTTTACCCACTGCTTCTATCACATATTTTGATTACTTGGTTAATGAGTTGTATCTCATTTTTTATAACTATGAGTATCAAGATGTTACTGGAAAAATTGATCAACTTAGCATGGAATTGACTGGATCTCTTGAGAAATTCACTGGTTGGTTCCTTCATCTTTGTTATCAATTTCTAGATGAGAATGTGGATTGGAATTTCTTGGATGAGAAGTTTCAATTTTTAGTCTGGATTTCAAGAAAACATTTCGAATTAGATGCCCCTGATAAGGAATAACTTCAATTTCTGAAAGAAGAACCGAGCATGGTTTTGGTCCCATGTCCTCCTCCCTTTGATGTTTCGTATGTTAGACCTAAACCAATCTTTGAATCGAGAGATCATATTGCGAACAAAGAACTCATATTAATTTCACATCTCTCACCTGTTGGTGATTCATTTTACCTCACCAATTATCCATCTACTAATATTGAAATCCCTCCTAATCCTCTACCCATTAATCAAGATGAACCCTTGGATGATCAAGACCCCAATGATTTTCTTATTTCTGAATCGTATGGTCATGGTCATTCACGTAATCTAGATAAATATTTGTTTCTACATAAATATTTGGATTTGGAGAATTTTCAAAAGGATTCAGATACAATTATTGAATATTTCATTTTAGCTATATCTCCTTTCGATCAAGAAGATAATATGCTTATCATTGAATATTTTTGCACTCATTTCAAACCTTTACATTTGGTTCAATCTTATGAATTAAATGTTAAACCTTCTTTTTATTAGCAACTAACTATGTTGTCTCTGAATTTAGAGTCAATTCAAGTGAGTAGGGCACTTTAGCTAAGGATGATGGTTATGTCAGGTCCTTTTCATTGTGGTGGTATTTGTGATCTCGGTCAGCTTTTGATTTTTCTGCACAAATTTTGCATTGATGTTAGCACACAGGATGTTGACTCCTTCCCGAGGGACACTTCTGTTATTCACTTAATTTTTTTAAACCCTCAAGGAAGGATATTTAATTTCATTATCAATCTTGCACCTTTTCATCCCTTTTCAATCAGATCTCAAATCTATCATGTAGACATAAAGAAGAATCTTAATGAAGCTTTTCAATCATCCATCCAAGAATCCTACATGCACGATATCTTGGATAATGGTCAACCTAAGAATATCATGTATGAATGGTTCTGTCTTTCTATAATATTTATTTTATATCTTTCCCTAAAGGTTGTTTTCATGACCCTTTTGTAGATTTATTAAAAGAGTCATTTACTTTGGGCCCATGTCTTGTAGCTTCTATTTGCATATTCTTTTTCGAGTCTTGTATGGTCATATGCCCAATGATTACTTTTGTTGTGGATTCCCCATGTGGTAGACTAGTTGAGGGTAATGCACTGTTGCGATTGCACTTTGTGTTTTCACATGTCAATATAGATGTTTGCATGATTCCTCTTATTCACTGCACTACCTTTTGTTTTGGTTTCTCACAATCATATATTTATGTCTAACGGTTGGGAGTAGTTTCTATGGTTGCATTGGAAGTTCCACTTTACATGATACTACCTTGTTCTCTTTAGTTTAGGATAGGTTAGGTTGCATATAGTTATATGCATTGCATTATATTTTCCTTGTCCTATTTCATTTTTATTTCTTTAGTTTCATCAATACTTGAATAAGTCAGTTTGAGCTTTGAGATGGCTTGGCTAATATTTTGCGAAAGGAAAATTGGATTAGCATGCAACCATTGTCTTATCTGTCACCCTTTTCCTTGATTTGGTTTACATATTTTAACTCAGTGATTTTCTGATGGAGAATATGATCCTTAAATTGGGAAGTTGTAAGGAAAACATGAACCTGTATTTGTTTAGTATTGTCGTTCTCATACTTGGTCCTGTTATGAATGGTGGTACCTTTCTTATATATCTGTGTAGAATAAGATAAAGGGAAAACTTCTAATGATTAAAGCATCAAAGGTCTAAAACCTGTCTTTGAAGAAACAAATTCATCTTAGTTGGGATCCCTCTTCCACCCATTGAAAAATAATAAGTGCATATGCATAGTCCTCTGAAATAAAAGAAAATAAAAGGGTGAAAGAAGAGAAAGGTTTCCTGCATAGGGAGGTGAATCAAGCGTCCTCGTCAGGGTACTTCCTAGGCTCGCTGGCATGAGATGTAAAACTCACACTCTAATTATTTAGTTTCACGATATTATATTACCCTTACTTACTTTGATAGGATATTGATATAACTTCTTTAATTTTTGTGTTGCACCGAGTTGTGGAATTGGGAAAGACTACATCTTTAACTAGGTATAGTGGAGAGCTGAAGGTAATTCATTGATTGAATCAATACTTCCTGGAGAAAAGACACTTTGCGATTAAAATGAAACCATTTCATAGAAGTTAGGGTTCTCCAAGTGTGTCGCCAATGGTGTCCCTGCAATAACAACCCTCCAAAAATTTTGCCTATGTCAATTTTGGAGCCTACGCTAAATGTCGTTTCAAGCCCCTATGTGTTGTCATGTGGCTTGATTTAATATTTGTTCATTTTCTCCTAATGTTGCATCCTACTAAGTCAATGTCTCCTAAGTATCATCACTTGACTATTAGAAGTGTTTAAGTTAGTAAGTTACAATTATGTGAACTCATGATGTTTTATAGACTTAGAAAGTTTCCTTGTACCCATGCACACACTAAAAAAGCACAAAAAAGTCGAAAAAATCATGGAAAATCATGAAACTCTCTCACAAAAGAAAAAAAAAGTGCACTCAAAGTTGACAAAAGCTTCCATTTGAATAAATCACACTTCTTTAGGCTGAAGGAATGCACCCTAATTGGGCACACTCCTTCAGGCTAAGAAAGTGCGCCTTATGTTAGGTCCCTATAATACTAGTGATTACCCCATTACTATTGTATTTGTATCCCTTATTAATATTGTTGTGTCCCTATTGTCCCCATATTGTTATTATTGTGCCCCATAGAATCCCTCTATTGTTATTTTTGTACCTTTATATTATTATTGTTAGGTCGGCTTGGTTATATTATGACTCCTTAGACTCCTATATATAGAAATGAGGTTTTGTAATTTGAATCATCCAAGAATTGTTCATTTATGTAATGTAAAGGAGGTTTCCCCCGCTGAATTCTAAGGCATTAATCTATCTTTTCTATCTTTTTGTGAGTTGGTTTCATAACATTTGGTATCAGAGCTTTGAATTCTAGGTTTCGCTGCTCCAAACAGGTCATCGTGATATTTGCACTATAACCTTTTTTTCTGCGATGTTTCAGATGCTACAAAACAAAACCCATTTGAGAATAAATCACATTAAACCTTGGATCCAAATTTCAAAGCTTTTAGCTCAATATTTACAGAGAAATGATATGAGGAAGTCATTCTTTTTTGCAGACTCCTGAATTACATTCCAAACAGGTGACCTGGGGAAAATAGTCATAACTTTTGTTTTGAGCATCAGATTTAAATTTCATAAGAAGTTACAGAAAGAAGATGGGCCGTAGTTTCTTGTGTAAATTTTTCAGATCCTAAGGTCAAAACAACAACACGTGGCACTTCATACAAGTTCAGTCTTCTGAAAAGGTATATAATCAGGTCATCTTGGGAGATTGTGCATAACTATTTCTTGGAGAATCTAAATTCGATCAGACTAGTTGCATTGGAAAGAGGACATAGAGGGTTACCACATATCACAATTTTAGAATTGGAGTATCTGAAATTACAGAGATACGTCAGAGGAAATATCGAGCTCCTGCAAAGTGAAAAAAGGTGTGTAGATTTTTTTAAATTTTTGATTAAGCTTGGTTTGAAAAATTATTTTGAAGGAATTCAAAGGGCATAGTATAGAATTATTATCGGTAACTGATGCCCTGAGGAAAGAAAATGAAAACACCTAGTAAGCAACTTGAAAGCTCTAGCATGACTTATGAAGAAGAGGAATAAATGCAACATGATATATCAAAATTACGAGACCAAGTGCAACAAATGTCACTCGCACAAAAAGTAATAGAATCTAAGATGGATGGTTCAAAGAAAGATGTAGAAGCTAATATGAATGATGTGGAAGCTAAGATGGATGATTTGAAGATAGATTTGAAGACATATTTGAAGACAGGCATGGCAGATTTGAAGGCAGATTTGACAAATTTTCTACAAGAAATACTTACTAATGGTGAAAGGGTAGTAAAGGAAACCCGTGATGAGAAAAAAACAAATGTTAATCATGATTTCATAGACTCTAAAACTGGATCTAAGAACCACCATATTCCAAAAATCGATATGATGAAATTTGATGGCAAGGATCTCGCAGCATGGATACTACAGATGGAGCAATTTTTCAATCTCAATAATGTGCAAAACACACAAAAGGTACATATTGCCACTTTATATTTGGAACCAAATCAGTTTGTATGGTATCAATGGCTTTTCTCTCATAAAAAAATTGTCACTTGGGAAATTTTTATGAAAGAATTGATAACACATTATGAGGATACAAAAAGAAACACTTTTTTTAGCCAACTGATAAGTCTCAAACAAAAGGGTTCAATGATGGATCACATTGAGGACTTTCAAAAATTGAACATAAGGGTAAAAGATATTCCAGAAGATTCATAGGATTGATTGTGTTCTATGGGACTTTAAAGGATAATATCCAACATGAGGTTTCGCCTTTGGGAACTTGATTCATTGGAGAAGGCATTCAGGTTAGCAAGAAAAATGGAAAGCAAAATTATGGCAACCAGGAAGCCTACCACTCACAACAATATTAATAAAGGATACAACTAAACTAGTAATGGGGTAATCACTAGTATTATAGGGACCTAACATCAGGCCATACAGATATCCCTATGCCAAAAATACTGAAATTGAAAGTATGGTTGCAGAAATGCTAGAGGTCGGTATAATTCAACCTAGTCAAAGTTCTTTCTATGCTCCAGTAGTATTGGTGCACAAGAAGGATGGATCATGGCGCATGTGTCTGGATTATAGGGAGCTCAACAAGCTCACTATTAAAGATAAGTTTCCCATTCCTACCATTGATGAATTACTGGATGAATTGCATGGATCAATTTACTTCACCAAGTTGGATCTTTCTTTAGGATATCATCAAATCAGAATGAAGATTGGAGACATTCTGAAAACAAAATTTAGAAATCATGAGGGTCATTATGAATTTTTGGTCATGCCTTTTGGCCTTACCAATGCACCTTCTACATTTCAAGGTTTGATGAATTCCATTTTCACACCCTTCCTTAGAAAATTTGTGTTAGTATTTTTTGATGATATACTAATCTACAGCAAGTCCTGGAAGGATCATGTTGAACATGTTGACAGGGTGCTACAACTATTGGAGGAGAAACAATTATATGCAAAAAGATCCAAATGCTTCTTTGGAGTCCAAGAGGTGGAATATCTGGGTCATATTGTATCTCATGAAGGAGTCAAGGTAGACCCTAGCAAAATTAAAGCCATTAAGGAATGGAAAATCCCCACATCCATAAAGCATCTCTGAGGATTTCTCGGGTTGATAGGGTATTATTGCAAGTTTGTTAAGAATTATGGGAGAATAGCAGCATCTCTAACAATATTATTGAAGAAAGATGCATTTTCATGGAATCCAGAAGCAACAAAGGCCTTCGAACATCTTAAAGGGGCAATATGCCCAGCACCGGTCTTAGTTACACCAAACTTCACAAAAACCTTTATTGTGGAATGTGATACTTCAAGAAATGGAATTGGTGTTGTTTTAATGCAAGATGAAAAACCCATTGCTTTTGAAAGTCATCCAAACAAGGGAAAGTTTTTACACAAAGCTATTTATGAGAAGGAAATGTTGGAAATACTACATGCACTTAAGAAATGGCGACCCTACCGACACTTCAAGGTAAAAATGGATCATGATAGCCTTAAATACTTTTTAGAACAGAAATTATCCTCTAAAGAGTAACAAAAGTGGGTCACAAAGATGTTGGGTTATGACTTTGAAATCATCTAAAAAAAGGGAAGAAAAATGTGGTGGCAGATGCACTCTCAAGAAAGGATGAGGATGTGGAAGCATTGTTGTGCACCATTTCTATTATCCAACTAGATTGGATAAATGAAGCAAGGGAGGAATGGAAGAATGATTAAGAAGTGTGGGAACTTATTCGAAAGTTACAACAAGATTCCAGTACATCTGATACATTTAGCTGGCAAAATGATTCGTTATGGTAAAAATATCGCTTATACCTCTGTAAGAATTCCCAACTCAAACAAAAGATTCTTATGGAATTGCACACTTCTCCCTTAGGAGGGCACTCAGGATTTTTAAAAACTTACCACAGGGTTAAGAAGGAAATTTTTTTGGGATGGCCTTAAATTAGATATTCAAAAGTTTATGGCGGAATGTTTGGTTTGCCAACAAAATAAAGTTGAAACAATTAAGACCCCGGGTCTATTACAACCTTTATCCATTCCAAGTGAATGTTGGGAGGAGGTTTCAATGGATTTTATCACAAGTTTACCCAAGCCTGAGGGAAAGAGTGTCATCATGGTGGTAGTTGACAAACTTATCAAGTATGCACACTTTTGTGCATTATCACATCGATTTAAAGCCAGTACAGTTTCTACTACATTTATGGAAATAATTCAAAAGCTACATGGAAACCCAAAGATTATTGTAAGTGACAGAGATCCCATTTCCACTGGAAATATTTGGACATAATTATTTTCTTGTCTTGTTACTCAGTTAGCTCATAGCTCATCTTATCATCCTCAATCTGATGGGCAAACTGAGATAGTAAACAAATGTTTGGAAGGATATATTCGTTGCTTTGTATTTGATAAATAGACACAATGGGTCAAATGGTTGCCTCTCGCTGAATGGTGGTATAACACTTCCTTCCATACAACAACAAAAATGACTCCATTTATGGCACTTTAAGGATATCAGCCACCATCCATCACTTCATATTTAAGAGAAAATTCTAAGGTTCAAGTAGTGGAACATCACATCAAGCATCAACATCAACATCTCACCCAGTGTTCCATGTTTCATGTTTAAAGAAGGTTATAAGTGACAAGCTCTCAGTTCAAACAATATTGCCAAAACTTGACAAGGAAGGAAAAATTATATAGGAACGAGATGTAGTCACAGAAACAAGAACTTGACAGATACGAAATCGATCAATTTCAGAGTATCTCATCAAGTGGAAGAAATTATCCGCTGAAGATTCCACATGGGAGGATGAGAATTTTATATAGAAGCATCCAAAACTACTCAAGCATTGAGGACAACACTTTTT
Source organism: Pinus taeda (assembly GCA_000404065.3). Lineage (NCBI taxonomy): Eukaryota > Viridiplantae > Streptophyta > Pinopsida > Pinales > Pinaceae > Pinus > Pinus taeda. The sequence continues at coordinate 120,937 of APFE030783707.1, forward strand.
GAAGGAGAGGGGCATGTTAGGTCCCTATAATACTAGTGATTACCCCATTATTATTGTATTTGTATCCCTTATTAATATTGTTGTGCCCCTATTGTCCCCATATCGTTATTACTATGCCCCATAGAATCCCTCTATTGTTATTTTTGTGCCTTTATATTATTATTGTTAGGTCAACTTGGTTATATTGTGACTCCTTAGACTCCTATATATAGAAAGGAGGTTTTTTCATTTGAATCATCCAAGAGTTGTTCATTTATGTAATGTAAAGGAGGTTGCCCCCTCGAAGAGGCTGAATTCTAAGGCATTAATCTATGTTTTCTATCTTTTTGTGATCTGGTTTCATAACACCCTACTTGGGTGCACTCCTTCATGTCAAAAACATGTGCCCTATCCAGTTGCATGCATGAACCAACTTGTCCATGAGGACACACTCCTAGAAAATAGGAACAAACTTAACTTCCTATTCATTGATCCTTTCATCTGACAAAAGTGGCACTCATGCAGGAAATTGTTTTGCATGTTGATCTCTTTAAAATAAATCAGTTAATCATTCCTTCATCATCATTTCATCTGAGCGCATAGCTAAAGAATGTTAAAGTCCTTCATCAACTAGTGCAACAAGTAAGTTGCATTTTCAAATCTTGATTTCTTTTCATCATTTAATATCCAAATCTTGCTTTGTTTGTTATAAATTTCTTGTTTCGTAGTGTGTTTGTAGGAATTTTAGTTGGATATCTTCACATTCCTGTAGTCATTCATCTTCCACCATGCATGGGACAAAAGTTATAAATCTTTGTAGGCCCTTCTCTGTCTCATCTTAGCATTGGTTTCTACTTTTGGTACTTTTTCCTAGGCTCTCATCAGACATAGCACATTTCTTGAGCTTGAAGTTCCTCCAGTCACGTAAAATGCAACCTTTTTAACCCAAATTTTGTCATAGGTGCATGGGTGTATCATGAAGGCATGAAGCTTTCAACTTTAGCCCTTTGGAGTGTTACAATGCGCCCTATTTTCCTTAGGGTGCATGGGTGCATCATGAAGTCATGAAGCCCCATCACTCAACCCTTCAACATGTGATAGTACGCCCTCCTTTGTCTTGAGCACATAGGCTCACTTTGAGACACGAAGCTCCACTTTCCTTATCCTTCATCTATTTGGAGTGTGATATTGCACCCTCCTTGTCGCCCAAGGTGCATGGACACATAAGGAAGACTTGAAGGCCTTTTCTCCCATTCCTTCAACCCTTTAGGGTGCTACAGTGTGTCCTAGCCAATTTTTACCTCTTTATTGTGTGCATTAGCACACTATGAAGCCTCGAATGACCATGCATGTCTCTTCGTGCTTCAAGAGTGCACCCTCCTAGTTTTCATGTGTGTTTTTACTTGCATGCAAGTTATTTTTTGTTGTCATTCATACTGTTTGATGCTCTATCATCCATGATGACTCTTTAACCATGATTTACATGCTTTTTTGCATATTTAGTTGTTTTCAGTTCATCTTGTCGTTGTGAGTATGATTCCACAAATATGTGTCAGTGCTACAAGTGTTACCAATGTATTGTCATCTATTAGAGACATGTCATTGTGCAAAGTAACCTCTAAAAAACTTTCAGAAGCAAGCGTTGGTGATCCATTTGAAGGTGAAATGTATAATGTTCCCATATATGTGTGTTATAGTAGCATTTACCACTCTTGGTAGATTTGATGCTCCGATTATGGCCTATGGAAACCCTTCCTTCTAGAATTGGTCCAAAATCTAAAAAACAATGTTTTATTCCCTATACGATACTTTTCCCTGTGATATAAGCATGTACATGCAAGTTAGCATATACCCAACCCACGTACATATGTTAAAACACTTAAAAAAATTAAATTTCCTTAATTTCAGGTGGAGTTCATGGGTTTTACCTGTTACTTACCTCCTATTGCCCGTAGCCCAACTATTTCAAAACTGAAAAAACTAATTTGGAGAAGTATAAATAAACCTCCATGGGAAGGCCTTAATGGACAAGATATGAGCTATTGATACTATAGTGACATTATCCCTGATTGAGTCTAATGAAATGCCTATGCCTCTTGCACTACCCAAAGTTTGAGGAAACCCTTGTTTCCTTGTTGGAGATATCCTTCATCTTTCAAGAGATATCCTTGTATTGGTGATGGAGGAAGATTGCTGAGGCTGGGAAAGGATGGATCGGGAGGATGGTTCTGGTTGGAGCCAGAGAAGGACTTAGGTTATATTTCTCCACCTTACTTGTAGCTTAATTTAATAAAGAAATGTTGTTCAATTCCCGATATTAAACATGTTTATGCATTGATTTATGTTGTAACTCGTTTATGAATCGTATATTGATGCATAATTGTTCATTCGTTTATATGATCTAAAGTTAATATCATGAACATGCTTTATGTTTCTACTATTTATTGGGTTGTGTTATATTCTTTCCACATAGTTAACAGGGGGTTTGAGGGGTACCTGTAACCCCACTTTATGGGGTCCGGGGCAGCGCCCCAGAAAATTTTGGTTTTGGACCCTATGTGAGGTTGGGCGGACCCACCTATGGTTTTGTGCATGATTTTCGCACATGCTTTTTGGATGCGATGGTTTTCAGTCCATGGTTTTGGACGCGATGGTTTTCAGTCCATGGTTTTGGACGCGATGGTTTTCGGTCCATGGTATTGGATGCTTCGACATGCATAAATATGTATTATAAGATTGAAAGGAACATAATGAAAAATCATGTTGGTTGTCCCGGTTTTGGGATCCAGGGGAAAATCTTTGTGCATATGTTTTTTATGTGTCATGCTCTCGCATTGTTTATTTTTCTGTGATTTAGAATTCGTATGCAGGTAATTTCTGTACGGGGGTAAAACCTACATTTGGTAT